>APFE030836980.1:25085-58237 GCA_000404065.3 Pinus taeda
TAATTTAAGTTTGTTAAGTAAATTTTTAAAGGTGTTTTTCTTGATTTTGTGTACACCAATGATGACCTTATAAGGCATAGTTAAAAAAAATATATTGGAATTTTAGCGTCCTCATTGGAAATGAGTAAAGTTGTCCTAGACTAAGATTTCAAAAGAGTTATACTTTTAGCTTTAAAAAAAATGCTCTTGGCAGAGTGACTCTTTAATTTAGGTTTTAAGTTTTATGGATTTTTTTAGTCATGGTTTTTGGTTTACAATGCCATGGTTGAAAAATGTTGAAATTAAGGTTTTTTGTACTCATGATATTTGGTTTTAATTTTATTGTTTAAAATTGTGAATTTTAAAATTTTTACGAGTCATATTATTTGATATTTAAAGCCATGGTTGAAAATTGTTGCAATTTTAAGATTTTTCATGATCATTATTTTGGTTTTTAATACCATGATGAAAATTGTTGGTATTTTAACCCCAAAAAGAAAGTGATACATCATCTCCATTTTTTTATTCAGGTTGTTTTTCATGTTTTTTGCGCAAAAATATAAGTTTTGGGGGGTAGAGTTAAAATTTTTAAGTTATATTTCTCATTAAGTTGGTAACATTGTTGATCACATTGATAAAATTAAATCTAGTTCGTAACCTAACTTTCCTTCTTGTAAGGGAAAAACATATTCTTTGTTTGGTTGTGCATGTTGGTAGGTGTTCAAGACCAAGGGATTGGATCAAGGGCTTTGGTTAGGAGCAAGGATTCCAATTTCCAAAGTTGGTATGTTATATTCGTCAACACATGTGATATTAAGGTACATATCTATCCAAACCATTTCCATTCCATGAAAAGGATTGATTTCCATTAGATCTACGAACTATTCGCATTCATTTTTCCCACTTCCTAGTAGATCCTAAGGCACAATTTGTGGGGAAATACTCGCTTTATATTGAGCATAAATTAGACAAACAATAGCCCCATATGCATGCGTGATAGGGATTAACATGGCTTCCACTCGTACCATGATGGTCAACACAATATATCAATTTGTAGGAGAAATAATATTTACATATGAACCCCAATTAATGTGATTCTTGCATCGTTGGAAAGGTATCTATGTGTGGAACAATGATGGGGGGTATGGTGCAAACATTTTTTTTTTTTTTAATTGGCTTTGTATTTCCTCACAAAAACATATCAACTAGGTACATCAATCTTTTATCCATCAGAAGCATGTTTTTTAGTAGGTGGTTGCAACCTGCCTAGAGGGAAATAAATATTTTTTACCACCTACCTATGGAATAAGTGTTCCAAAACTATACAAACATTAATAATTTAAGCATAATAAGGGTATCAATTTTCCAATCACAAAACAAAGGACTGCAAGTAAACATAATAGCAATTAAGTGTTTGATAAGGTAATTGGTGTTAGATCCTTGGCACTAAATCTTGGTGGAGCAGAGATAACAAAAGTGCATGGTATGTGGTGCTCAGTACGATCCAACTTGGCATCCATTCGTTTAAGACAAACCCTATGATTATTAGAGAAGAGAGAGAGAGAGAGAGAGAGAGAGGTTTTAATTGAAAAGAAAACAGATAGATACAATATTTTTTTAAGCCTCAAAGATGTGAAATAGGTTTAGCATAATCAGAGGGTTTGTCTTGAATGAATGGATGTCAAGTTGGATCGTATTGAGCACCACAAACCATTCATTTTTGTTATCTCTGCTCCACCAAGATCTAGTGCCAAGGATCTGACACCAATTACCTTGTCAAACATTTAATTACTATTATGTTTACTTCCAGTACTTAATTTTGTGATTGGAAAATTGATACCCTTACTATGCTTAAGTTATTAATGTTTGTATAATTTTGGAACACTTATTCCATACATAGGTGGTCAAAAATACTTATTTCCCTCTAGGCAGGTTAAGACCACCTATCAAAAAACATGCTTATGATGGATAAAAGACTGATGTACCTGGTTGATATGTTTTTGTGAAGAAATACAAAACCAATTTACAAAAAAAAAAAGGATTTTGTTTGCACCATACCCCCCATCATTGTTCCACACGTAGATACCTTTCCAACAATGCAAGAATCACATTAATTCGGGTTTGCCTGCAAAGATTATTTATCCTGCAAATTGATATATTGTGTTGACCATCATGGTATGAGTGGAAACCACGTTAGTCCCTATTACTCATGCATATGGGGCTAGTGTTTTTCTAATTTATGCTCAATATAAAGGGAGTATTTCCTTGCAGATTGTGCCTTAGGATCTACTAGGAAGTGGGAAAAATGAATGTGAATAGTTCCTAGATCTAGTGGCAATCAATCATTTTCATGGAAAGGAAATGATCTGGATAGAGATTTACCTTAATACCCACATGTGTCGATGAAGATAACATACCAGCTTTGACAATCATAAGTCTTTCTCCTAACCAAAGATCTTGTTCTAATCCCTTGTTCTCCAACGCCTGCAAACATGCACAACCAAACAAAGAAGATGTTTTCCCTTCCAAGAAGGGAAGTTAGGTAATGCGAACTATAACTTCAAAATTCTAACTCTACCCCAAAAACCTTTTATTTTTGCGCAAAAAAAAACGAAAAACAACAAAAAAATGGAGATGATGTATCACTTGCTTTTTGGGGTTAAAATACCAACAATTTTCCGCCATGGCATTAAAAACCAAAATTGTGATCATGAAAAATCTTAAAATTGCAACAATTTTCAACCATGGTCTTAAATATAAAATAGCATGGCTCTTAAAAACTTTAAAATTCACAATTTTCAATAGTAAAATTAAAACCAAATATCACGAGTACAATAAACCTTAAAAATTTCAACATTTTTCAACCATGGCATTATAAAAGAAAAATCATGACTAAAAAAATCCATAAAACTTAAAACCTAAATTAAAGCGTCACTCTACCAAGAGCCATTTTTTTCAAAGCTAAAAGTATAGCTCTTTTGAAATCTTAGTTTTGGACAACTTTACTCATTTCTAATGGGGGCACTAAAATTGCAATAATTTTTTTACTATGGCTTATAAAATCATCATTGGTATACACAAAATCAAGAAAAACACCTTTAAAAATTTAAATAACGAACTTAAAATTAAGAATTAAAACTTTAATTAAAAAAATAGAATGAAAAAATGTCTTTTCAAAACCCCAAAAATGATTAAATATAATTTTTTTTTTTTTGAAAACAAAGCTTAACAAAAAACTAAAATACAATAAATTGAAAAAAATACTAATTAAATATCTATATAAAAATAATAATAAAACAAATAAACCAAATTGGTAAAATGCCATAGCTCTTGAGAAACAAGTCAAGGAGGTTTAATTGAACGAATATATATATATATATATATATATAATATTATATTATATATAATATATATATAGTCATTTTCGGATGATTTTTCAAGTTAGTACTGAACGATTTTCAAGTTAGTTTTAAAAAATATGATAGGATTTTTTAAAAATTATAAGTTTCATTTTTTAATATGCAATGATCAAGTATATATATATATATATATATAAGTCATTTTCCGGATGATTTTCAAGTTAGTACTGAACGATTTTTCAAGTTAGTTTTAAAAATATGATAGAGATTTTTTAAAAATTATAAGTTCCATTTTTTAATATGCAATGATCAAGTGCCTCAGGTGTTTTTTAGGGTGTTGTATCCATTTATGGATTCAAAAGTGCATTTAAAAAAAACAAGAAATCACAATCTTACTAAAAATTGTATTGTCGGATTCTGGTCAAAAAACCATTTTGTCTATTAGTTGGACCATAACACCCACTCTCTCTCTAGATTTAAAATTGATAATACATCCTCAAGGTGCAACACAATTAGTGATTGACGCGATATGAACTATTGTGTAAACTAAGAGTTCCAAAGTTCAAAATCCCTAGAGTAGCCTAGTCTATGGAGAGAAGAACATGTTGTAGGCCCCAAAGTATAGTGGTAGTGGTCAGAATCGACCTTGTGTCACGCGAGTATGAGATTGACTCAATTGCCAATTCCTCTGGTCACAAATAATAATAATAAGAACAATACAATTTAATTATCCATTAAAAATTTAAAAAAATGATAAAATAAATAAATTAAAGAATAATAATTTAATTAAAAAAATGAATCCAAATGAAAACATCGTAGGGAAGGGACATGTCGGGCATCACCCTTTTGCCCATGCAATCACTTGCAATTGTCTCATAGCAGAAGTGATGATTATAGGCAATCGTGTTGGTGAAGAGGCAATGATTGACATCATCCTCCCCCCGATGTTTCCATTTAGATTCCATTTGTTTTATTTATTTTTTTTTACTTTTTTATAATTATAATTTTAACTTTATTCTTCAAATTTTATTTTAGATTTTTTTTAAAAAATATACTACCTTCTGATTTTTTTTCAAATATATGGAAAACCTTTTTTTAATTATTTTTTTACTTTTACATTTTTTTATTGGTTTTTTTCATTATTATTTTTTAATTTTAAGGTTGATTTTTTTGGTATTTGATGTACGAGCATTCAACTCAACATTATCATTGTATTTTAGTAGACATAGGGGGTCTTGTGTTTCCAAGGAAGTTGGTTTCCTATGTTTTGAATTACTGTAACTATTAAGGTTTTGGGTGATTTTAATGAGAGAAGCTAGAATGGGGATTTAATTATATATAGTGAGGCATATTTGTAAATGTTCTCGAATGTAGGAGAACATGAGAAAATCAGGATAATTGAGAGACTGAGAGATTTGAGAATTAATTGTAAAACTTAGATTAGGAGTTAGTTCATGATTTTGTGGATTAGAGAGGATCCTTAGAGGTAAGGAAGAGATTTTAGGATTTTGTTGAGAAGGATATGGATCTAAACCAGAAATTGGTTGTAGAATCATTTTGTATAAATGTAAGCCTAAAAGGCATAGTTAGGGGTTAGCTGGTTAGTCAGTCAGGCTGAGAGTTAGATAGGTTTGATTGTAAGCCTACGGGCAAGTAGGAAAATAGAGGCCACTGATTAGAAAATCAGGCCAGAGAGACAAAGAGTCTCATTATGTAATCATTTGATCATATATATATATATATATATATATATTCAATTCCAAGTTGTGTGAGCGTGGATTGAGCAATCGAAGGATAAATTGTGTGTGAATTAGAGTTTCTGCATAATATATGTATGCAGGTGGAGTTTGGGAAGAACACAAAGAAAAAGTGAGGATGAAGGATCGTGTTAGATCGTTGAATCCAATTGAAGGATCAAAGTAAACTTCAGGAGTGACAGTGATTAAAGAGTATGCAGAGTTAAGCTCAAGAGAGAGTTGTGTGGCAGAATAACGAAAGACTCGAACCCTAAAGAAAACTGATACCGCAAAAGAACATTAAGAATTAGTGTAAATGCGAATAAAGTAAAGGCACGAAGGAAGGAAGTAAACATGCACAGGAGCCATCGGATCATTTAGATCGACGGATATTAATGGTGGAAGAAGAATGCAGAGGAATAGATTTGGATCGTCAGATCGATAGATTTGTTAGATCGATGGTGATCGGCAATTGTGAGGGTAGGAGAGTACAGGTTTCCTTGATCGTGGCTGAAGTCCTGCACTCGCTCTTAGCCATCGATATCATATTCAACATCTTACGTCATAGTCAACTATGGGGGTTAAACTGTTTTTTAATCCATGTGCTAGTTGAAGACCCGTAAGCCGTAGGATTTGATGGCCTCTGTAATCCAACGGATATCGAGTCATCAAGTGCTCAAACTTTAATTCCAAAAACAAACCTGAACATTTATACATCAAGGATTTGTGTTCCTTATCGGCTCCATAAGGGCGGTTAAACATTGCGCAAGTAGTTCAACCGATATCGTTGTTAACCGTTGGATCAAGTGCGCTTGATCAAACAATGGAGGATAGCCGATTAGTTTTGCATTGCAATATTTCATGAGTGGATGAACCTTGGCCTTAAGAAAATGCGATTTGCGATGTGCAATACTTGGGTGTACTATCAACAGCTGTTGATCTGATGGAGTGAAATCAACAGTGGAGGCTGAACGCGATAAAGGTGAGCATCGAGAAATGTGAAAAGGCCGATAAAAGGTGAAAAGTTAAGGTTAAGTGTGGTTTATGTTATATTTCTTTTGTAGGAGAATTATAATAGAAATAAATCAGGATTAATGAATTAAAAGGTTAAGTCGAGTTTGACCAAGTCTGGGACCATGGTGTGGTTAACGTTGAGTTAAGCCAAGACTAGAGTTAAGAGGGTATGGTTAATATGCACGGGGTATAGAATTAACCAAAGTTTATGAGGGTGAATAAAGTTCCGCTGGAAAGGATTAATTAAGGTTAAGACTATGGATAGTCAATTAAAACATTTATGCATGAGATTTAATTTAGGGGCCTTAAACATTAATTTACAAAGGGTTGACTAGGTAGGGTAATTGAAATTCTTGGGATAAATGAGATTATGCATTTTATATGCATACTGTGGGTAAAGTTGGCTTAGGCTGGCATCATTTTGGTATCAGAGCAGAGTTGTGGTTGAAACAATTGATCTCAGAACGGAATAATGGAATTTTGTGTAAAAGATCTTTGAAAAGAATTTAGAACAGAGTTATGTTTTAAGATGTGTATGGAGGCAAGAAGAGATCAAATTTTAATCTAAAAAACAGTAGGCACACAAATATAATGTGTAGCAAAACTTGCAGATGCAAAAGAAACAGAGGACAATCCATTCAAAGTGTAGGTGAATGGTAGAACAAGATCATGCAAAGATATTGAAGGTGAGATGATATGTTTTATTTTAATTTGATTTGAAGATTGAAGAGTGTGTGGTCTTTATATTGATGCACAAGTAACAACAAAAGAAGGTGATAAGATTGCAGCAACCTAGAGAAAGGAGTGCTCAATTTGTTCCAGAGGAAAGAACCAGAGAGATGCCAAAAGACTAAGCTCAGAGGAGAGAAGATTAGTGAGGCATATGTAGCAAGAAGGAGACGTGTTACTGCAGAGGTATTGTTGCAACTCACAAAGGAAATTCCACAGAGAATGTGGGTAGAATTGCTAAGTAATGAAAGAAGCTGATAAGACTTTCTAAGTGAAAGAAGAGGTGGTCAAAACCAAGTATTTCATTGTGATTGAAATACAAGAGGAAAGTTGTGTTCTTAGAAGATGTAGATGAGTTGAAGCCTAGAAGGAGCAGAGAGAAGTGCTCAAAAATGTTTTAGAGACAGAGAAACAAGTGCTTACGAAAAGACCAAGTACAGAGGAAAGCTTGGTGAGGTAAGTGGCAGCAGGGAGGACTTTTTGTTGCATAGGCTTTAGTGCAGCTCATAGTAAGTGAGTAAGGAGCTCATAAAAATACAGATGGAGAAGAAGATGACTACTAATAGTCATAGCAGAGGTTTTGAGGAAGACCACAACAGAAGAAAAGTGAAGAAGGAGGATGCCAAGGAAAATGGCAAGAGAATGAGTCAAGAGGAGTTTGATAAGGAAATTACATAGTTAAAAGAACAACTCGACATATTAAGGAGGATACTGGAGGAAAGCCAGAGACAAGGTTGGGTCTTGAGGAAAAAGACAATAAAGTGGCATAATTTATAGAGAAGGATACAACAAAAGAATGTAAAGTGGCCGATAGAAAAACTCAAAGAAGCTGAGTTGGAAATGGAAGTTTCCATTTGTGAACCAGAACAGGGTGAAGTTCTGGGTGAAGATGAAGAATGGAGATCAGTGAACTATTGGGATAGTTCAGGGTAGCATATTGAAATGTTTCCAAAGGAAGAAGAGACACTGAGGCCTTATGTTTTGAATTATAATGATTGTTTTGTGAGTGCAGGTTTTGTAGAGGATTGGTAGCCTTATGAAGCTATCATAAAACTTGATAAATGTTGGACACCTAATCCTCTAAGGGTTAGTGTGGAAGCTGAATAGACTAAAGGAGTCCAAGGGACCTTGGGATGTGGAATGCAACAATCAAACCACGTACTATAAATGTATATGTTTTGTTAATAAAAAATGTACTCTCATGTTTTGTCTTTCATATTATCTTGCTGCCATGTGTGTGTTTAACATGGTATCAGAAGAGGCAATCTCTTGCCCTACTCAAGTGTGAGCCACCTATTTCTATGGCCTTTGTAAAAAAATGCTCTCCTCCTAATTATACCTTTATGAGCATTTCTTTGAATAGAGGTTGTTACCTCTATCATTTCTGTCATTCCTCTATTGTGAGAAGTCTTGGCCCTCTGCAACTTAAATTCTCTATTTTGAAATCCTATCAGCCATATTTTAGCTGCATTCTCTGCACACACTAATCCAAATAGAAATTCTCGCAGCTCTGGTGCTTCCACTGGCCTGTTCCTTCTGTTATGCTACTCCTGTTGCTGCTCCACCTGCATACAAAACTCTCAGCTCTCCCCACCAGTTGCCATACCCATACAAACCTAGCACCTAGCACCATTACCGTTCTGTCGCGTTCTGCATATTTTCACTGCAATAGCAGGTGAGTCACAGCCCAGCCTTTGCATGGCACGCTCAGTTGTGGTTACTTATTACACACATAATTTCAATAGGAAGTTTTCCTTCCTGCCATCCATGTAGTAAATTGACCAAGCAATGGTCCTATCGTGAAGCTAGGACAACAATCTTGAATTTGGGATCTATCTCTGGCACTCTCACAATTGATTTCCATGCATTGAACATCTTTGACAATTTCATGAAATCCTCCTCCATGACTGCTCGTGGCCACTGCGAAGGATCATAGACAAACTCATTCTGGGAGTAGAAGGCTTGTTTGTGTTTGCTGACAAAAACATCACCGCTGAGGATATTCCCACCATGAAATGCTATGCATTCAGTTAGTTTTTCTATTATCCATGTTTGATCAGGACACTTGAAAACATGCATGCCATTGAAGAGGCTGGAAGCTGTGGATTGTATGGTTGTTTCTTCTCCCACAACCTTCCATGAATGATACAAACGAATTAACTGTGGTGGGATTGTGTTTGACAGGGAGGGGGATCCCACTATAGATGCAAATGAAGGTATTACCATGGTGCCCCTATTGTTAAGATCCATACTCTAGAGACAATTCATTGTTGTTGTTAACTGCAATAATGTCTACCCTAGTATTACTTTTCTGCGGCATTTTCCATCGTGATTCCCTCCATAGCTCTGCTTGCCTACCTCTGAATGTTGTAAACCTCGAGCCTTAGTGTTATTCTGCTTGTTTGTTAATTCAAGATATGGAAAGATCATTATGAAAGAAAACAACGGGAAGATTACAGATTAATGCTTTTGCTACTACTGCTTTAGCACTACTCCCAAAAAAAAAAAACTTTATAAAAAGAGAACATGATCATGCAATTCTCCATGCTCGGAAGTTTTGTGTGAACCCAATGGTTCTCAACTCGGCTATAGCTCAAAACAGTATCTATCCACCACTCATAGACAAGTGGCTCTACTCCTCTCCTTATCCGTTTAGCAGCTTTGCACCTTTTGAAATCTAAAATTCTACTTGCTATGGGGCCTATTTAACCTGACCTGCAGAACTTGCCATTGCATCTGGACTATCTCTCATACTAATTCTTCTTAGCTCTACATTAACCCATGTTTTGAATTATGTATTATGTGCGCCACCCTAATTGAAAAGGAGAATAGTGTTGACTGTGTATGGATGGTTTTAAATGTTGGTGTTGTTTGAAGGTTGACATATATGCATACTTTTATGAAAAAAAATGGATTTTGAAAGAGACTTTTTGATGTATTTCAATTGAGTATTTATAGTGGAATGTGAAGCAAAAATTCTTGTGCCATGACTTTGATTCAAAAGGCTGAGTCATTCTAGAGGGGTTTTCAAGAGTTGAGTTATAATAGGGAGAGAACCACATTATTCTAGATGCATCAATGATAGTCTCAAGTGCTTAAGTGGATCAAATCATCTGCCATCACTCCATGTCTATTGAAAGGAAACGATTCATCTAGCCATTGGAGAAGCCATGTTGCAATATTAGGATCAAAGGAATCAAACTGCACCTACTGATATTATGTTTTAGATTTGATTTCTACATGCCTGTAGCAGTGAGTTTATGAGAGGCTGAGTTCCTGTACATGTTCCAGATTTCATGTGCCTGTAGTAGCTTGTAATTTGCATGTAGCAGTCTATCAATATCATTGTGGTTTATTTTCTTTGTAAAGGAAGGGAATATCTAGAGAAAGAGAGCACTTTACTAGGTTCACTAGAGAATTGCATTGAAGGCTATTGGGCACGGGTGTTAGTGTTATATGTTGTATGGTAAATGAAATATAGAAGCTAATATCATTTCTATTAGGGTCTTGTTATTGTTGGAAAATAAGAGCTTGTGGGTTGCAAACCTGTCAAGCTGGACATTCTGTTAAAACAAAAATATTGGGATTGCTGTGTAGAAATTGAGGCACAAGACATTGTGAAGTGAGAACATGAGTAGTGCAAATTAATTCGTGTTGAAAAGTTGGCAAATTAATTTTATCAAACCATTATTGTTTCTACAAGAGCATTTTTGGTCATTTATTGATTTTATTGTTTAAATAATGGAGAAAATTCATGGATTATTGAATTTATTAAGCACTCTAATCTTATCTGCTGGTGGAAGCACAGTTAAAGTCAGCAAAGACACTATCAGAGATATTCAAACATCTTTACAACATGCACAAGAAAACATTTATTTTTTGCAGCTTGAATCTTAACTTCAACAAGAAGAATTAAAAAAGAGGAATCATCATTCTGAACCTGTTTCTATTCAGAACATTGAGACAAAAACCCATCAGTAACAAGTCAATAATGTTACAGTTCATTCAGATTTAGTACCCAATAAAGCAGCAAGGTTATATGCAGATGCAAAAGTTCAGCTTGTACTTCCCAAGCCCATCATCAGACCTTGGGAACAACTTGTCCACAACAAGCATAGAACTAGTCTTGGATATGACAAGGACTTGTCCTTTCATATTCCAGACTACTCCAAGCCAATCCAATTTCAAAGTGCTAGATTTCTTCAGGATGGTTCATCTTCTTCACCTACTCCTCATAACAGTTCAACTCCAGCTGTTCCAGATTCTACTCCTCTTCCACAACAACAACAACAAATTATGAAATTCCAACACTGTGATTGAGTTGGCCATTTGAAATATCATTATTTTGATCTTCATCCACATAAGCACTGTCATAAAACCACCCATTCTTCACACAGATGCTTCAAAAACAAACTTCCTGCAAGAACAAAGATTCATCTTGGATGGATTGCTTCTTGGAAATGAGCATCAACAACTAAGAAGGTATTTCAGTCATGTCAGAATTTATTCAAGAGTATTGAACAGTCTTGCAGTTGAGTTTTCTCCATCATCTCACCTTGTATATGACGGGGGGAAATGATGGTCATCTAAAAGCTTCAAAGCCACATCAAGCGAGCCTGAGCCATAACCTTCCATACCAGATTCAAAGTTATAGCCAGAGACAAAGATGCCCCTAAGAATGCCTTCAGTTGGTAATGCCTCTTTAAAGAATTTGGGACACTTCCTCTAGCAGAAGACTTCATCTTCTTGCCAGTTTTGGAAGAGTTCTAGGAATAGAATTGGGGACACTTCCTCTAGCAGAAGACTTCAGCTTCTTGCCAGTTTCAGAAGAGTTCTAGGAATTGCATTAAGCATTCCAGAGTTGTTAGTCATCCTTAAACCATCACAGGTTGATACTTGCCTTTTCAGGTTGAAGTTATCCCTTTTATGCGAGGTGAGACCTCCATTTCATGGTTGAAGGTTTTCCTCTTTAAAACAATAGGAGCACTTCCTCTAGTAGATGACTTCAGCTTCTTACCAATTTTGGAAGAGTTCTAGGAATTGCACTAAGCATTCTAGTGTTGGTGGTCATCCTTAAACCAATGCCTTTTATACCAACATTTCAGAGAGCACATTCAGCCTAGTGATGCCATGCATTTTTGTACATTTTGTATTATAGCTCTCTTCTTGGACTCATACATAACCATTTGGATTAAAGGGGGGAATGTTAGACACCTAATCCTCTAAGGGTTAGTGTGGAATCCGAATAGACTAAAGGAGTCCAAGCGACCTTGGGATGTGGAACCCAATGGTCAAACCATGTACTATAAATGTATATGTTTTGTTAATAAAAATGTACTCTCATGTTTTATCTTTCATATTATCTTGCTACCATGTGTGTGTTTAACAATAAAAATTACTAAAGTTCAGAGGAGAACTTGGATCCACATACTCATGTACTAATAGAGGATGAAGAGTACCTTTCAGACAATAAGTATTCTAGAGAAGAGTATGATGAAGAATGCCTCTTGAATGAGGAAAATATTGAATTGTTACAGCAGAAAGAAATTATTGATGAATTGATATTTGGAACTGTTACAAAAGAAGGACAATTCCTTGTAGAGGAAGGAGATGAAGATTAGCCTGAAGAGTTGATATGTGAAACATTAGTTGAGTCTGTTCAGCCTTACAATTTTCAAACTGATAATTGTTTTGTGAATACAGAGATTATAAGTGTTGAGTAGGAACTTATTTCTATGGAGATGAATGATACATAATTGTCTATGGAAGGCAATCTGATTGAATCATTGGGAAATAGTGACCATGTAAAGGATGAAGTTGGAAATGAAGAGCATTGTGATAAGGCACTTGCTAAATATAAGGAGGAAATTAAATTGTTAGAGAGGTTGCTAGGAGGAAATGACAATAGAAAAGAAATGGTTACAACAGTACTTAACAGTAGCGGAGGGTCTTTAAAAGACATGGAGATAGAAGAGTGTTTTGGTTCACAAACCAATAATTTGTTTGCAGGAACAATGCATAGAATGATTGAGTGTGATGTTGTGATCGAAGAAATTGAATAGAAGTTATTTGGAGATGAAATGGAAGTTCAGGAGCAACAAGAGGGTAAGGATGTGAAGGTGGCAGTAAGGAACCAACAACTACAAAGTGAAGGTAACCATCAGAAGGTTAAAGGCAAATTTAAATAAGAGACTATGTTAGCTGAAAACATAGTAAAGGATCATCATTCCATCATGGTGATAGGCACAGTGGAGATAACCAGGGAAGCTGTTAAGGCAGCCAATAAAGAAGAAGGACTAAACTCCCATCAAAGGATCAGTGAATGAGAGAAAGAATTGGAGCTACTGGAGAAATGGATGAAAGCACCAGTAGGGAAGAAAGAACCTGATGAAGATTGCAAAGGACATGCAAGAGAGGAAGAGGAAAGAGTCCAACAAAGAAATGAGTGTGAGAAATTGAATTGATGATGGATTTGATGAAAAAAGTGTCTCAAAGGGAGAAGACAACAAAAAGAAAGCAAAGCAGCAACAAGAAAAAGATAGTAGCAAACTGTGAGAGCATAGCTAGTGGGGCAATGCAGCATAAACTGTGGAGACTTGGAGGACAACAACAAACAACAACAACAACCAAGGACAAACTGTAGAACAAAGTATGGGATCCAAGAGGACACAGATCAGAAGCACATGATCAGAAGATCATGATTATATTTCAACCTTAAGAGTCTGATGCAGGAGCATTCAGCTCAACAATATCATTGTATTTAGTAGACATAGGGGATCTTGTGTTTCCAAGGAAGTTGGTTTCCTATGTTTTGAATTAATGTAATTATTAAGGTTTTGGGTGATTTTAATGAGAGAAGCTAGAATAGGGATTTAATTAAGTATAGGGAGGCATATTTGTAAATGTTCTCGAATGTAGGAGAACATGAGAAAATCAAGATAGTTGAGAGATTGAGAGATTTGAGAATTAATTGTAAAACTTAGATTAGGAGTTATTTCATGATTTTATGGATTAGAGAGGATCCTTAGAGATAAGGAAGAGATTTTAGGATTTTTTTGAGAAGGTTATGGATCTAAACCAGGAATTAGTTGTAGAATCCTTCTATATAAATGTAAGCCTAAAAGGCATAGTCAGGGTTAGCTGGTTAGTCAGTCAGGTCAAGAGTTAGATAGGTTTGATTGTAAGTGTACGAGGAAGTAGGAAAACAAAGGCCACTGATTAGAAAATCAGGCCAGAGAGATAGAGAGTCTCATTATGTAATCATTTGTTTATATATATATATATATATAGATAGATAGATAGATAGATAGATACAGACACACACACACACACAGATTCAATTCCTAAGTTGTGTGAGTGTGGATTGAGTAATCAAAGGATAAACTGTGTGAATTAGAGTTGCTGCATAATATATATATGTAGGTGGAGTTCAGGCAGAACATAGAGAAAAAGTGAGGATGAAGGATCATGTCGGATCGTTGAATCCGATTGAAGTATCAAAGTGAAGTTCAGGGGTGACAATGATTAAAGAGTAAGCAGAGTTAACCTATATTTGTGTGGCAGAACAAAAAAAGACCAGAACCCTAAAGAGAACCGATACCACAGAAGAACATTAAGAATTAGTGTAAAGGCGAAGAACGTGAAGGCACAAAGGAAGGAAGTAAATGTGCACAGGAGCTGTCGGATCATTTAGATCGACGGTGATAAAAAACTGTGAGGGTAGGAGAGTACGGGTTTCCTTGATCGTGGCTAAAGTCCCACACTCACTCTTAGTTGTCGATCTCATATGCAATGTCTTATGTCACAATCAACTGTAGGGGTTAAGTTGTTTTTTAATCCGTGCGCTAGTTGAATACCCACAAGCTGTAGTATTGATGGCCTCTATTATCCAACAGATATCAGGTCATCGAGTGCTCGGACATTAATTCCAAAAATGGACCCAGACATTTATACATCAAGGATTTATGTTACTTATCAGCGCAAGTAGCTCAACCGATATAGCTGTTAACTGTTGGATCAAGTTCACTTGATCAAATGGTGAAGGATCGCTGATTAGTTTCGCATCGCAATATTTCATGAGTGGATGAACCTTGGCCTTAAGAAATGCGATTTGTGATGTGCGATGCTCGGGTGTACTATCAATAACCGTCAGATTGAATGGTAAGATTGATGGAGGAGATTGAAGCCAATAAAGGCTTGGGCCTGAGCGGACCTGAGAATTTTATCAACGCAAGTTAAATTCATTTGAGTTCCGGTGGATGAATGGGTTTAAGTGGCGATATGACGCGACAACCATTGATCTGATGGAGTGAAATCAATGGTGGAGGTTGAACGCGATAAAGGTGAGCATTGGGAAATGTGAAAAGGGTGAGGAAAGGTGAAAAGGTAAGGTTAAGTGCGGTTTATGTTATATTTATATTATAGGAGAATTTTAATAGAAATAAAGCGGGATTAATGAACTAAAAGGTTAAGTCAAGTTTGACCAAGTCTGGGACCATGGTGTGGTTAATGTTGAGTTAAGCTGAGACCAGAGTTAAGAGGGTATGGTTAATATGCATGGGGTATAGAATTAACCAAAGTCTATGAGGGTGAATAAAGTTCCACTGGAAAGGATTAATTAAGGTTAAGGCTATGGACAATCAAGTAAAACATTTCAGCATGAGATTTAATTAAGGGGCATTGCCCATGGGGCTTTGGATTGACAGTGAAGGGGTGCACTATTAAGGCACTCATTGCGATAGGTCACCGATTCAAATCCCCAGTGGGTGCTTAGGTAGTATTATATATATAAAAAAATAAAAATTAAGGGGCATTAAACCTTAATTTATGAAGGTTTTACTAGGCAAGGTAATTTAAATTCTTGGGACAAATGAGATTATGCATTTTATATGCATACTGTGGGTAAAGTCGGCTTAGGCTGGCATCAATATTTTTGAATTTTTAAATATTTTTCTTTTTCTTTTCAAATTTGTTTTTTACTTAATTGAAAAACAACATTTTTTAGTTTCTTTAGAAAAAAAGGTTGTTTTTGTTTTTTTTTTAATTGAATTTTAAAACACACACACACATGCACACACACTCTTTTAATTAAATTATTAAAAAGATAATTAATAACAAAACAAAAATGATGTAATGCCACTTTTAAATTTGTAGTCCATTTTATGTTTTTATTTTTATTTTCTATGGTACCAATGGTCAATGTTATAATGTTGATTGATTGGTAATTTTAACTCCAAAAATAATAAAGGTTATAATAAAGCTTAGTCAAAATTGAAAAACACTTAAAAAACAAGCATTAGAAAAAAATGAGGTATACAAACTTCAAGTGTTGATTTTTAGGGTTTTTCATAATCATGATTTACTCTTTAATTACATAGCTAAAAATTGTTTGGATTTTAACCCTAGAAAGAGAAGGTGATTTTGTGTCACCACTTTTGCATTTCAACATATTTTTTCATGTTTTTTGTAGTTAATATTTTTGGTCCTTAATGTTACGATTGAAAAATGTTTGAACTTTAATCCTAAAAAACAGGTGATGTTGCATCACCACTTTTCAAAATCACCATGAAAATCATGATTTGATGTGACCTATAAAAAAACAAGAACTCAGTAAATATTTCATTAAGTTGCTAGCATTGCTCATCTCATAAACATAAGAAATGTAGATATGGAAACCAATTTTACATTCATAAAGGACAACAATATAGTACATATATGTACCTTCTAGTGTTGAATCCTCCTAAGATATCTTGCATAATGAAGGAAGTAGCCTTTCAATGTGTTTTTTATTGGTTTTGAGAGCTTGGATAATCCATAGTCTGCATTTTTCTATGTCTACATTTCGAGTCTAAAACAAGGATCATCATCCGGACTTGGGTCTACAAAGAAGAGAAATGGAAGGCATTAATATGATATGAAATTCTGGATGGGTTGGGGAGCTGACCAGCTCAAGGAGAGGAATCACTTTTTTATTTAATCAAAATTTTTATTTTAATTCATTTTTTTATATTTTTAATAATGGATTTATTTTTACATTTAATTAATAAATTATATTTTAATTTAATTATATGCCTTTTATGACATTTAATTCTAGATTAGAGGGATAGTATTAATTATTCATTATATTAATTATATTAAATTATGATTTTTATAATTAAATGTTTTGGTTTATTGTTGATATATTTCAATGTAAATCTTATTATACTTAATTAATATAAATTTAATTAATAATAAAATTATTACTTTTAATAATATATTTATATATTAATAAGAAAGGATTGAGCATGGACCCAACATCATCGGATGATCTGAGGATGAAGATAGTGGAGCTCGGAGCCGACATGCACAGCTAGGGTTCTGCATTCCTGGCTTTCTCCACCAAAGCGCTCTCATTCTGCAGATGCTGGCACTCCTACTGACGACACCATGATGTCGCTCTCTGGAGGGGCGGGCACGGCCCCCTCTCCCCCTTACAATCCAAATACTGACAAGTCAACCAGCGCAGAGGAAAATGCGAGCCCCAATTCTGAACCACTAGCAGAGCAGGAAAATGATCAAGTCACAAATGATGAAGGTGACTTTGATACCAGCCCATCTACAGCTAAAGACAAACGCTGTGACTAGAACAAATCCACGACAAGACCCAGAGATTCCTCTGCTACATGCATCCCCAAAATGGCAGAAAGGATCAAAATAGATCTCCCCAGTCAGAGCATCAACAACGAGATTCAATACATGCGGGACCATGCCCTCATAGGCAAGTTTCTAGGCTTCTGGCCTACTGAAAAAGCCTTGCAAGGCTGGATTGCTTCCAAGTGGAAGCCAAAAGGTAAAGTTACTCTACACCTTGGACCTAAAGGCTTCTTTACAGCTACTTTCAACTGTCTGGAGGATAAAACGCGTATCTTCAAAGGTGGCCCGTACTTCTTTAACTATGACGGCCTGTACCTGCGTGATTGGGTTGGGAGGTTCAATCCAGACAAGGAAGGCTTTAGCTGGGCTCCAGTATGGATCCGAATGTACTCTCTTCCATTAGAATACTGGAAAGAGGATACCCTGAAGAACATCGACAATAGCTTAGGGAGCTTCATCAAAGTGGTAGAGGAAACAAAAAGCCGAAGATACACCTCATATGCCAGGATCTGTGTCCACATGCATCTAGCCAAAGCTCTGACTGATTCGGTAAGCTTATTTCACGATGATTATGAATGGGTTCAATCTATAGACTACGAGCATATTCCCTTTCACTGTAGGAAGTGCCATGAACATGGCCATCTCTTTAGGGATTGCCCTCTGAATCTGCAGTCCAAAAATACTATCATGGAAGCAAGTAAAGATGATGAGGGTTTTACAAAAGTCCCAAACAGAATAAGGCATGCTAAGAGACCCCCTGTGGACCCTGAAAATCTCAAGAAACCTACAACCCAAAATAGTTTTGAAATCCTGACTGCCTCGGATAGCATGGAGGCCAACCCCTCAATCCCCCTTGCAGATACATCTCCCTCATCGCCCCCTCATTCGCTCAAGTCTTCAGATCCCCTCCAGAACTCCAAAGCCATCATCACCATAGCCTCCACATCCAACTCTATTAAAGACAAAGATACAGATCCACAATCCTCCAATATGGAGTTAGAAGTAGCCTTGGCACTAAGCATGCAACAACATTCAAAGGAGGAAGAACAGAACACCTCGATCCATATGGAGGAGGAACCAGAAAGTGTGGATATGGTAGGTCTGGAGATACTTAAGCTAGAAGCAGTATGCAGACAAAAGGAATACAACAATATACATACTCGTGAGATAGAAAGGCTAGAAGAAGTGTTAACCAGAGCAAAGTAGAACAAATATCTAGGCATTCAAGCAGGCAGTCATTGGGATGGGAAAAAAATCTTGAAAGAGACAAAGAAGTGTGGATGCAAGATAGATCTGCAGAGGACTATCATCCTTGGAGAAATGTTGGTGGATTCTGGTAGATTCCCCAAGATGACCAAGTTCTACAAAGCTCTTCCCCATAGTTCCCCATGAAGTTAGTCTCATGGAATGTGCGAGGGCTCAATAGCCCTGCAAAACAATGGATGATCAAAAACATGATTCAACAAGACTGGCCTTCTATAATCTACCTTCAAGAAACAAAATGCAATAGCACAGTTCTAGAAAAAATACTAAATAAAGCCTGGCCACGATGCAGGTCAGTCTCTGTAGATGCCTCTGGAGCTTCTGGAGGGCTCGCAATTATTTGGAATCCTCAAGAACTCTACCTTCATGACTTTTATGCCTCCCATTTCTTCATACAATCCACCTTCCACCTTATTGGAACAAAGAGCCATGGTCATCTATCCAATGTGTATTTTCCACAAGAACTACAGAAAAATCTGGATCTGCTTGAAACTATTTCTGAACTCAATGCTAACAGATGCTTTCCCTTCTGGATATGTGGGGGTGATTTTAATATCATTACCTCTCTGGAGGAAAAGTCTAGCGGACGCTCAAGATTGGATGAAGATAGTAACAGCCTTAAAGACTTCATTCACCGGAATCAATTGATGGACCTTTAGACATCCAACGACATTTTTACATGGACCAATAAAAGATGAGGTTCACAGCAAATTGCTTCCAGATTGGACCGATTTCTCATGATGGACAACGCTATTCCCATGGGAGGAGACTTTCATGCCTCCATCCTGCCTCAGGCAGGTTCCGATCACTAGCCCATCTTATTACAATGGTCGCGACCGGGTGTCAGGAGCAATAGACCATTTTTCTTTGAAGCATTTTGGTTTTCACATCCTAATTTTAAATATGTGGTACCCGATTCCTGGAAATCATTCAATCCCCTAGAAGGAGCCAAAATGTACCAGTTTCAGCAGAAGTTAAAATTTCTCAAACAAGCGATCAAATCCTAGAATCGTACCGATTTTGGAAACATATTTGATCATTAGAAGTTGTTGGAGGAGCAAATGAATACTCTGCAACAACTTATTATCTATGAGGGAAGAACTGAAGACTATGCGCTACAGAGAAGTCACTCCTAGCCAAGATTGAAACTCGACGGAAGCAAGAAGAAACCCTGTGGCGCCAAAAATCCAGGGTCAGATGGCTCAAGGATGGAGAGAAAAACACCAAATTATTCCATAGAACCACAGTTCAAAGGAGAATTCACATTCACATCGGTTTCATCAACAATAAGCAAGGAGAACGACTAGAAGCGCATGAAGAAATGGAACAATAATTTAAAGATTACTTTCAGGACATCCTGAAAGAGTCCCCATGTAGCAGAACACTAGCCATACAATCTATCACGCAACATATACCAAAGATCATCATGAAGGACCACAACAAAACGTTACTCCTGCCAATATCAATTCAGGAGGTGGAGGATGCGCTAGCCCAATTAAAAGACGGCAAAGCGCCAGGACCTAATGGCTTTAGAGCCAAAATTTTCCACGCCTTTTGGGATCACATTAAAACAGAGGTATGGGAACTTGTAGAAGAGGCAAGATCAATGCACTGGATCCTCCCCTCTCTTAATTCCACCTTCATAGCGCTTGTGCCTAAGGTGGAATATTCCAACACTCCTGATAAATACAGGCCTATTGCCCTCTGTAATGTAATCTACAAACTCATCTCAAAAATACTGGCAAATAGGCTAAAACCTCTCCTCCCTCTCCTCATCTCTCTAGAGAAGATAGGGTATGTTGAAGGGCGCCAGATTCTGGATGGCATCATACTTTCACACGAAGTGATTCATTCGCTTAAGGTTCTAAAAAAGCCAGGTATGATTCTCTAGCTTGATCTTTCCAAAGCATTCGATAAACTCAGTTGGTCCTACATCAATAATGCTTTTAGTTTTTGGCTTCAGCACTACTTGGACGCGTTGGCTCATGAATCTGATTTCCTCCCCCAGTTATTCCATCCTTCTGATTAGTTCCCCATCCTTGCCTTTCCATCCCTCCCGCGGCATTCACCAAGGTGACCCTCTCTCCGTTCCTCTTTGTGCTTATGGCTGAAGGTCTCAGTCGTCTCCTTCACTCTACTATCTACTCTCACTCTCTAAAGGGTAGTTCTCTCCATGGAATTTCTCCCCTCTCTCACCAACAGTTTGTTGATGATACAATGCTCTTTGGACATCCTTCTATTCATGAGGCCTCTGTCCTCCTTGACCTTCTTAATCTATTCTCCGAAGCCTCAGGCACCTCCATCAATGCCACCAAATCCCAGCTCTTCTTCTTCAATACTCCTAGTCTTTCTCAAAAGAATATAGCCAGGATCTTGGGGTACCCCATAGCTATGCTTCCCTCAAAATACCTTGGTGCTCCCCTAATAATCTTTGCCATAAAGCATGCCTCCTGGAGAACTCTCCTTGACAAGCTAGAATCCAGGCTTTCCTCCTAGACCTTCCGCTCTCTCAATATCGCCAGCAGGCTCATTCTCATAAAATCCGTTCTTTAAGCCACGCCCTTGTATTTATTCTCCATATTGGAAGCTCCCAAATGGGTTTTGAAGAGAATTCGTAATCTCCAAAGGAATTTTTTATGGGGCTCCTCAGGTCTCAACAGAAAATGGGTGCTTGTTAAATGGACTAAGATCTGCTTACCAAAATCAGCTGGGGGAATTGGTTTGAGGGATCCCCTCCACAACAACAACACTATGGGCGCTAGAATTTGGTGGAAATGGGTTTCTAATCCGCACTCTCCTTGGGCTCGCATATGGAACGCCAAGTATGCCCTAGGAAGGTCCCCAGAGGAGCTCATCTGCATAAACATCACCATCCCGGGCTCTTTAATTTGGAACACTGCCAGAAAACATAGTGTCTTCATTCAAGCGCTCAGTTTTTGGGAAATACACTCTGGTACCACAACAAGATTTTGGGAAGACTCCTAGCAGCAGCTCCCTAAACTTGTTGCTCTTTTCACAAACCCAAATGGAAAGATACCATGCAAAATAGTGATCAAACCCAGGTTTATCAATTCTGGCAGCAACACTCCCTTCAAGGCTATCAACAATGGAGATCAATAGACATATGGCAAGTTAATTCGCAAGAGGAAACCTTTGAAGAGATTGATAAGGAGCTAAACCTGAGGAAAATCAAGCTCTCGAATCAAAGAGACAAAATCTGATGGGTATATACACCAAAAGGGACATTCACAGCCAGGGAGGCATACCAAATTCTCTATCATCCATAGCAGCTAGTAAAAGATCAGCTTTGGGACAGGATCTGGCAACCAAGTATTTGGCCAAAAGTCTCCATGTTCCTATGGCTATTAAGCGAACAACAGATCCTCACCTAGGATAATCTTCAAAAGTGAGGTTTCATTGGGCCTTCCATATGCCCCAATTGCAATAGCCACCTAGAAACCATCGTGCACCTTTTGGATACCTGTCCGCTAGTTGCAGATCCATGGGAGAGAATTGCTCTGTGCAACAGAAGATCAGGAAGACAAGTAGGAAATATCACAAATACTATCAGGAATTGGCCTCTGCAACCCTTCCAAAGTCCATTCCTCAACTCCCTATGGATCCTTATTCCAGGTTTTGTCTATTGGACCTTATGGAAGGAGAGGAACAACAGGATCTTTAATAATCTCCATCGCCCCTAGACTCCCTCTGGCTTCTCCTTAAACAACATATTCAAGAAATGTTGGCTCTGAAACAATGGAAAAACTCAGATCTGCCATCCATGCCTTAGGAATGCCTAGTACTGGATAATTGGAATCTGAATCTCACCTTCTCTGCTCAAGCCTCCCTAAATCCTTCCATTCATTCTGATTCCCCCCATCATTGGTCTCCTCTGGTCTTTCAGACCATAAAATTAAACTTTGATGGTGTTTCCAAGGGAAATCCGGGACCGGCGGGATATGGAGGTATTCTCAGAAATGTTGAGGGCAAGGCTCTCCACATTTATCATGGCTCGATAGGTAGAGATACCAACAATGCTGCTGAGCTGGAGGGCTTATAGAAGGGCATATGCACAGCTGTTACTGAAAATATTTTTCCTCTAGTGATAGAAGGGGACTCACAAATCCTCATTGAAGCGATTTCTCGGATCCAATCAGGCACATCAGCTAGAAAGATTGCCTCCAGTTGGAGGCTCCTAAGCAGAATATAGCAAATTGAAGATTGGCTAAGGTCTCCTCGCAGTGTTACTTTCTAACATGTTCGACGATCTGCAAACAAAGTAGTGGATAGACTGGCTAACTAGGGATTTGATCAACAACTCCCTTTCTTCTCTGGTCCTCTAAGCAGATCTAATGATGAGAAACTCATACGCGAATGCACTCTTCTGGTGCAACAAGATCTATCCCTCCCAGATGCGGGTGATCGGGACAGCTAATAGGACGATGGTGGCAGGAGCAGTCGACACGTGGAGTACTTCCTGTGCCATCTGGCTTCATCTACTAATGGCATTCAATATTCTGGAGAGCTCATTCAAAGCAGAGTTAATGAGGCCCGACGTTTTACAAAGGCTCCCCTGCTCAAATCAGATGGCGTAGATCCATTTCAGCTCTGTTCCATTCTCTCGCAATTTAGGCCTCCTCGCAGGTGCTACGCTCTGTCTGGTGAAGGTTTCAGGATTCCATGGTATTCAGGCTAGTGGAGCAACTATGTTTATGGTTTTCTTGGTTCGCTACTACCCCTACAACATTCTCCTCAGCTATATTCCTTCCTGCTCTCTTAACTCTCAATCCATCTTGTTAAATTGCCCTCTTCCCATCTCCCTTGTTCACCTTAGCATTGTTGTTCCTGCGCTTTACTCTCGGGACGTCATGACTATCCTGTGAAAAAGAATGGGATGCCACAGGGGTGGGGTTCAGGGTTGTCCTGTGCGCCATGCCTCATTCTCTTCAGCTGATACATTCACTGGTTCTTCCTCTGAGAGTCATCCTGCTCCCAAACATGGGCGAGGTCGAGGCAGGGGAAAATGAGTGGCAACTTCGAGCTCCCATCACACTCATGAGCACTCGGCCCACTTTCAAATTCCCTGCATGCTAAGCAATCATTCTTAATAGCCAAAGTCACAATTTAGTTAAGTGAGGGCGTAGCAGGCATGGTTTCGGCTTCTCCTCACACTCCACTGAAGCCAGGGGTTGAAGACTTTCCAAGCACCTCTCAAAATCAGTGCCAACAGTGTGAAATCCCAAAGAATTTGGCATTCCAGGTCCAGCCTACTGTGTCATGTTCAAATCCTCCCGGAGTTGGCACTCCACCAAAAGAAAAGGGCCTTCCCTCTGATGAGGACGACCTCTCAAGTTTTGGTTGTGCAATTGTGTAAGAATTGCCCTACAATGCTTAGGATGCCTAAACAGGTTGTCGTCCTTTTGGAAATTATTGTGTCTATTCAAATGAAATGATCTGTTGTTTTCTGTCTCAGTTCAGTCGGTCTCTGTCTATGTCAAAAGTTAGAGTCAATAGTATCTCCCCTGTTATGCAGTTTTGGGATTCCATACAGTCTTCATTTTGTCAAAGTGGTTCCGGTTTAAAGGCTCTGGTAATAGTTCTATATCTAGGCGGTCTGATGCTTGCTACAGTGGATTACTTTCCAAATTTGTCATGCGAGAAAGCCATTTTCCAGGCTAGACCTCTTGAGGCTGCCGCCTCGTTGTAAAATTTTGTATCAATAATAGAAGTAGACTTATTCATAGAAAAAGAAAAAGAAAAAAGGATTGAGCATATTTATGTATAGTTTGGTTACTTATCATCACACCCTCTTTCACCTCCCTTGTTTCTCACATAAAATGGGCTCATTTATGTAGCAAGTGAGGGCCTCTTCTAGTGGTATTTATATATCTTAAGTTTCTTTCACTAAGTTCTCCTCCCTTTGACCCTTGAAAGTCTCATTACAAAGGTCTTTCACAGATATGGGAAGATGTATCTAGACACTTAGGATCACAAGAAGTTATAAAAAAATCAACATTATTGACCCTAGGCCAACTCATCGTAATCTAAGTCAAGTTGATCCTCTTGGGAAGGAAATCCTCTAGAACTATAGGCTTGACCTCTCTGAGGCTTGAGGCAACTTATATATTGTTGATAGGTTGTATGCTAGCAAATAAATGATGATATATATGGATACATTTGATATGGGAGTGATGCATTTCCTAATTAGCACATTCAAGGGTGAATGAAAGGTTCATTCAAGGCAACAACTAAAGAGGGTTGAGCTGAGGTTCCTCCTATTGAAACAAAGTGGAAAAAAGGGTTATAACAACTATCCATTTGTGTACTTTTAAGAGGACTCTATAGAAAATCGTAACTCTATATGTGATTTGAAAAAGTCAAATCTTACCCCTAGTTGGCTATCACAATTGCATAATTGAGCATAACAATTGGTACTAGGAAGTTAGAGAGAAAAATAGAGGAAGTTTAGGTTTTGTAGTAGTTGTACAGGACACATATGTTTGGGTAACTCCATAGAGATTACCTCTTCCTCTATACTTCCATATTTTTATACTAGAGAGAGGAGATTAGATCAACCTCACCTTCTAGCTAGGTTTTCTCCCATAAGGTTTTCCCAAGAAACAATTTGTCTATAGTGAATGGTGTGTGTGTTTCTTTTTTTTCTATTTTTCTTGCATTTAAGCTCATCTATTCAAGCTAGGTTATCTCTTGTAAGGGTTTCCCAAGACAAAATTTATCTATTATGATTAGTGTGTGTATTTCTTTTTGTTCTATATTTATCGCATTTAAGCTAATCTATTCATTTAAGCATAAAAGTAGTAAATATATAATTTGAGAAAAAAACAAGTAATATTCACAATAAATATTTTAGTATTTTATCATATTTGTTGTGTTGAACTATTCTAGTGGAATACCCATGTCAATTTGAAATTCATAATCAATGTTATCGCAACCAAAATCTTAGAGATGAAACCTTGAGTTGAAAAGTGGTACTACAAGCAGCACTCTTTTTCTTCAAGGTTAAAATTGCTAGTATTTCAAATTATAACCTTAACAACTAGTATCATCACACCTAGAAACCTAAAATCAACCCAAGCGCAATTCAAAAAAGAAAATGAAAAAGAAAGAAAGGTATAACAAGTAGCATTCTTTCTTATTTTTTGTTTTGTATTTTAGTTTTAAAATCATTTTTTTTTTTTAAATCGTGGTCTAATAACTAATATTGTCGTAAACAAAAATCATTTAAAAAAATGTGAGAAAAAATAAATGAAAAGTAAAGGAAAAATTAACAAAGTGAAAACCCTAAACTAGGGGAGAGTTTGTGTTTTCCACCTTGTATAAATAGACAAATAATAATAAAAATAGAAATAAGACATAAAATGGATTTTAACCCTTCCATATACACGGGTAACTCTAGGAGAAACTTTTATACTCCTCTGATGCAACATGCCAACTAGCAGCCCTACTATGATCCATAGATATCCAACCTCATATGCTTATCATCCATTTTCTAAAAAATGCATTCATTGATCTAGTATTCTTATTGATGAAGATGGTTCATCTATTTTGAGGTAATCTAACCATTTTTTCATTCAAGTGTTTTCATTTAATGTTTAAAGCATTCTAGTATGGATCATAGGTTGAAGTTGGATTACATTCTACCATTGGTTATGCACGTGTTCCTTACTTCATCTTGGTGGTTATCATGTGTCCTATTCTAGCTAGTGTGACCTTCATTAGTGTGTTTCTTCCATTATATAGGGGGGCGTAAATAGGAGGCTTTGATGATGGTAGAAGTCCATGTTATTCATAATTAATACTTGTTAACATTACTTAATGCTTGTTATCCCATATTTTGATTGGTTATTACTAGTCGCTAGTGTTGGTTCTCAACCATATCCTCATCTTGTTGGGGGAGCACCTCCATGACATATGTGTAAACATTTGTAAAATAGTATAAAATAATAATTATATGATTTAAATAAAATATTATAATAAATTATATGTGCATTAAATCAAATTAAAAAACATGCAATTAGATTTAATCAAAACATAATGACAATATTGTGTTTATCATTTGATGGATCTTTTTAATTAAATAGGATGTCCACACATCCTTGCCAATCCATCTTTACATACAATTATATGTGATCATCCTCTAGCTAACAACTCTAATACATTAGAGATTTCTAGCTTACATGACCACTTTTACTAGTCCTTTTTGGGAAACATCTACCCCTATATACACATATGCATATAAATCATCAACCGAGGAGGAAGGAAATTAAATGTTGATTGAGTGATTGGAAGTCTCTCAAAAAGTAAGGTAAATAGCCTTGAACAAAAGGGGAATATCATCCCATCATGAAACAGTACCTGATAGTTATCTAGAGAGAAAGGTATCTATCACAAAAAATGGCAGAGCATCTACTTGGTCTAGGTCTCCAAAATTAGGCATATACATAGTGCATCAGGGGGGAGCTAATGTGTTGGAAATCACAAGTATAGGGTTACAATACCATGATCATAAGTGATAGGAACCTAGTATATTTGTACTCTACATGGAATACCTCTAACATAATTGGCCACCAACAACCACTAAAGTCAATGATGTTTTCATTGGCACATCTCTGCACATATGTAATACGACCCTCTGAGTGGGACAATGGGGAATTGCGGAAAACCTTCATCTATCCTAATCAACCTAGTGATGAAATAAATATCCTTCTTTATTGGTTGGTACCACATATTAAGATTGATCTTAAATACTTTCCTTGTATAATCACAATGATGGAACAACTACATAAACAAGTGTGCATTCCCCTTAAGGAATGTAACCTCAGAAAACTTTAGGAAGCCAATATCCCTCAAAAGGACACAAATCTATGTTGTAATAAGGTGAGAGTACATGTCCTTGTCCCTTTGTTAGTCCTCCCATTGATGTACAAAATTGTACAATCAACCTACTCCTACTACTACCATCATCATCATTATATCGAATTCACATACAAAATTCATTAAGTATATAAACACATACAAAATAAATAATATATGATAAATTATATTTTGTATTTAGTATAATTTTTATTATTAAAAATTTGTAATTAGTATTTTTTGGAAACAAAAATGTAAATTTCACTTGTGCACCTTAAAAATATAGATGCACAATATATGGGGTGTAATAGCCTCAAGCCCACTATAATTAGTGTTCCACTTTTAAAATTAATGCATTGAGAAGTGGAAAAGGTTTTATTATTATTGGTATAGTCTGCCACTTGTATAGGGCACTAACAATAGATGGTGTAATAGATGGTGTGCCTTTTGTATGCTTTGATGCATTACCAATGGCATGTGCATATATTCTAAAACATATTACTAACGTTAAAAAAAATAATATAATTTTGATAGTGTACTTAGAATGTAAGAGAGCACAAGAAATGGTGCTTCCTAAAATAGACAAGAACACTATGAAATCTCTAAACTTTAAATCTAAACAAATCATGTTAGTGTGATTGTTATGTATAGAGGCATCATCAGGGTGTCTACATACATTTCCTAGAGTACGAATAGACCTAAAATATTTTGTACACATATTTCACTCAATGGTGGATTTAGAAGATTGATTTGCATTGCAAATAGTTCCACATAATATTAAAAATAAAACTAACAAAGTGGTGCATTTTTACTAATTATTTCTGTTTCTTAGTGCACTTATCATATGCACAACAACATTAATAGAGATTCTATTGAACATTTTGAAATGTGTTAGAAAGTCTAAGAGATTATTCAATTTTAACAAAACTTATCAATGTGTGTAAGATGTATGGACATACTACTAGTAGGGCATCTGCACATTGCCGACAACAACAACAAGTCTAGAATACTTTTGAACATAGAGTGTGTTTAATGGTGAATCGATAATATTGTGAACCATCAATTATTGATTCAAGAGAATTTCCAAAACCAATCCAAATTGATGGTCTCAAATTTTGATGAAAAAATCTCCATCTCAAATAGCTCCTCAAGAGATTTCCAACACAATTTGAATGGAATCAAGGTGACATTGTATGTAAAGGTTATGGCCTTCAAAAGTTGAAGGAAAAACATAGGTTATACTAACACTTGACACACTCACAGGATGACATATTGAATGACAAGGTTAACACATGGCATGATGACATGAAGGCATGAAATAGAAACTAGCATGTGGCACACTCACAACTGATGTGGTGCCACTTGGGTCAGTCGAAGCTACCATGTGGAACAACTAAAGTTGCCATGTGGAACCACATGAACCTTCTATAAGAATTTATATGGCACACAACTTATTACTCTCGCATGGTAGTGGAAATACAAATAATTGAGAAAATAATCATGGTATTTTTCAAGGATTCAAATATTATGCCTATGTATAGTATTATAGCTCACTATTGTTGTTTGAAAAATCATACATATAGAATGTAGGTGAATATTCAATAAAAAACATGTGATTTACTATTAAAACTACTAATTTTTTGGCAAAATTTTAACCAAATGGGAGAATTTTTTTTATTTTTTTTAAGAAAATGTAAAAGAAATAACCAATTGGCGAATTTTAGCCCTTAAATTTTTTTCTAAAAATAATAAATATTTGGAAAATATTCGGGAAATTGGTAGCATGATATCATATCACATAAAAGGTGCAACTAACAAGGTTCAAACCTTCAACCTTCTCTAAATATACCAAATAACTTACCACTGCATTGAAACCCAAATGTGTGGGGATGTGGACACATATATTGTTAAATAATGGTTGTGAAAATTTATTTTTGGACAAAACAATACCACAATTTATGCAACAACAAGAATTGAACTCACAACATTTCTCATATAACCCACAAGCCTTACAATTGCACCACAACTCGTACAAGGAAATATTGTTCCTAGAGCTGTTTTTAAAGTGCAGTTTTGCAATAGTTTGGATAATAAAGGGCATAAAGCCTATTTATTTATGGGAAGAGGCTATGGCAGGTGCTCCAATAGTGTTATAGTATTCCTTGAAGAGTCTTACATACGTTTTTATTGTAGATTGGAGATCCTTTTTATGTAATAAGGAACTTTGATGTATTTTTTGCATCTTTTTAATAAATTAGATTCTCATTTGAAGTGGACTAATGAAGTTACCAATTTAACGAGAACTATAACCTCAAAATGAGAACTTTATCCCAAAAAACCCTTATTTTTGTGCATAAACATGAAAAAAACCCTGAAAACTAAAAATGTTGATGTTGCATCAAATTTGTTTTTGAGTTAATTTTTTTTTTTTTTAACAATGTCATTAACAACTAAAACTTTTGTGCAAAAAACATGAACAAACACCCGGAAATGAAAAAGTGTTGATGCTACATCAACATTTTTTTTTGTTAGAATTCCAACATTTTTTTAGCAATGGTAATGAAAATAAAATATCAATACTTCATAAAGCCTTAAAATTCCAATAGGTTACGATATTAGCGTTTAAGATAAAATATCATGACTAAAAAAGAAATAAAAAATTCCAACAATTTTCATCCATGGTGTTAAAGATAAATATCATGACTTCGAAAAACCTTAAAATTTTGAAAAATTTCAACCATTTTGTTAAAGATAAATTATCATAACTCCCATCCTGTTGTTAGACAAGGAAACTTGGATGGGGATGAGCAAACCCAAAAGTATGGGTGCGACAGTGGAAACCAACCACCCATATGGGCTTGATGGCATTTAACGAGTTAGTGTTGTGGCACCTGCCTCACATGTAGAAGTGTTTGAAGGCATATGTGTGAATTGTGAACATCTTGGTCTATTTAATGGTGGTTTTAGTTTTGATGGAGAGCCTATCACCCTTGTGTTGTGGTGATTTTGTTAGCTAGTAGAAGGTTTTTTATTTTGGTATGGGATGGTTTAAAGTGATCTCACTGTATTTACAAAGTATTCTTGATGGTGACTTTGGAAGCCATAGCTAGTATGTGTTTTTGGGGGAAACTAATGACGTGCTTCAAAGTGGCAGAGGAGGAGAGCTACCAGCCCAGATGGTCAACATTTGGGATCCCAAAATAGTAACCCATAAGCGAGTTTTTTAACACGTTTCACTAGTTGGCGATCATGTGATGGCTTGAAAGATAAGTGATGTTTGCACACTCTAGGGGTTGGGACTCTCTTGGTGGTATCGACGTAACTCTATAAGAACATTCCCTACTATTCATTTTCTTCAATTGAATTTTGGTAGTGGTGGTGGCACTATCTTATTAGGTTGGTCCTGGGCCAAGGTTATAGAGCATAGAAATTGGGTGGGTGGGTGGCAATGGTGTGAGGACTATGATGTGGAGATTAGAGGAAGTGGTGTGGGGTAATTCCACCATGAAAATCTCTTGGCCCACCCAGATGGGGGTGAGAAAACCCAAAAGTATGGGGGCGACAGTGGACATCAACCACCCATATGGACTTGATGGCATTTAACGAGCTAGTGTTGTGGTAGATTCCTCGCATGTAGAAGTGTGTGAAGGCATACGCGCGAATTGTGAATGTGTCAGTCTATTTAATGGTGGCTTTAGTTTTGATGGAGATCCTATCACGTTTGTGTTGTGGTGATTCTGTTAGCTAGTAGAAGGTGTTGTATTCTAGTATGGGATCGCTTAAAGTGATAGCTCACTGTATTTACAAAGTATTCTTGATGACGACTTTGGAAGCAATAACTAGTATGCGTTTGTCAGGGAAACTAATGACGTGCTCTGAAGTGGTAGACGGGGAGAGCTACCAGCCCAAATGGTTCACATTTGGGATCCCGAAATAGTAACCCATAAGAAAGTTTTTTAACACGCTTCACCACTTGGTGATCGTGTGATGGCTTGACAACTAAGTGATGTGTGCAAAATCTAGGTGTTGGGACTCTCTTGGTGGTATCGACGTAAATCTATAAGAACATTCCCTACTATTATTTTTCTTCAATTTGAATTTTGGTAGTGGTGGTGGCACTATCTTATTAGGTTGGCCCTAGGCCAAGGTTCTAGAAGGTAGAAATTGGGTGGGTGGTGGTGTGGTGAGGACTATGATGTGGAAATAAGAGGAAGGGGTGTTGGGTAATTCCACCATGCAAATCTCTCAACCCACCCTGATTCACTCATCGATATATGTTGTCAAGCCCCTTTGGGCTTTTCTGGGACAAGGTGGGAAGGGCATGCCTTGCGATTGTTGGGACCTGACCTGGTTGGTTTTGTTTTTGTTTTGTGGTGCTTAGAGGTGTTGTGTGCCATGGTTTTGGGGGGCGGAGCATTGGCCATACAACTCTCTTGGGAAGAAAGCCATGCTCTTCCAGAGGGGTTGCGTGAGGAGGGGAGTAGGTCAACGAGGTCATATGGATCATCATGCTACTGAGGAGCATGACCTTAGGGAAACCATGGACACCAACCACAAGGCATTTTGAGGTTCTGTTGAGATTTTGCATCCCTAGACCTTTTCTATGGGAAGTTAATGCAAGTAACTACCATGTTGAAGTGAATTAGTGATGATAGAGATGAGGATAAGAATGTTTTCATATAATTCATGTATGTTCTAAAGACTCATCAATGGAGGATGATGGATAGTCTAGATACCTTGGTTGGAAGCTCTTTTGACACACATGGCAACTCATGTCCAATGCTCATTCAACCCAACTTCCTCACCTGCTAATGTACTTGAGAATCCTTCTCCTATTCAGTCCTTAGATCTTGGATGACAATCAATGCTTTCTTGGTCTTATTAGTTTACTAGTTATACTGGCCACCTACTCTTTTCATGTTTTTGTTGTATTGAGATTTGGATATATGTTTTGGCTTCTTTCTCCTAGCCAACAAGTATGGTAGGAGTGAAGCAAGGAGAATTTTGCAATGATGTACACAACCATGTAACCTTTTCTTGAATTAATAGTGTTGAGATTGCAACAAGATGATGGAGCTTAGTGAAAAGAGTCGCCTTCACTAAGTGGGCCCGCAGGCTATTTTTGGCGTAAGTCTATTTTTAGACTATGTCTATTTTTAGACATATGGATCATGTCTATGGATTGCAGGTTGCTGTTTATGGATAATTGATCAAGTTGGGAAAAATAGATGGACTTCTATTTTTAGATCACAGCGGAGTGACTGCTCAGTCTAAATATAGAACAGTCAAATATTATTAGCTCATAATAATATTAGACTATAAACTTTGTCTTATTCTCTTGGAGCACTTCAGGATGAGCTACGGATGTGGTACATGCAGATCCCAGAAGGAAATACGTGGTTACCTATGGGATGACTAATATTTGCATGCAGGACTTCAGTTAGAACTCAAGTGAGTTGAGTTAGTGGACTGGAGGTGCAGTTGATGGAGTTGTGTTTAGCTTAGCTTTGTTAAACTGGTTGTATTTAGTCTAACTGGCAAATAGACTAGAGATGAGTTGGGTGAA
>APFE030836986.1:0-12741 GCA_000404065.3 Pinus taeda
AGCCCTCTTTGTGCTTAAAGATAAATCAATAGTTTGTTTTGAGAGAGCCCTCTCAGGTTAGGGAGGCTAATCCCTAGCTAAAAGTCTGGTCTGAAACAGTTACATAAGGTCTCACTGATTAGCAGCCATCAGTACTGGATTTGTGATAACACCTACGACAACACAAGTTATGTGCTAACTTGGAGAAATGCACCTTTGGTCTAACCTAGGTTCAATATCTGGGATACATCATTGATGAGGAAGGTGTATATGTCAACCCAACCAAGATACAAGTCATTCAGGATTGGCCAACCCCAACCACTCTAACAGAGCTCTGAAGCTTTTTGGGTCTTTCCAATTTCTACCGTAGGATTGTATTAGGGTTCTCTCATATCACTTGGCCTTTAAGTCAAGTCAACAAGGGTAGGGCAAAAGAAAAAAAAAAATTGGTCGGATTTCCAACAAAAAGTGTTCTCTAAGTTGAAGATTAGCCTTTGTTTTGCACTAGTTCTCACATTACCAAACATGAAACAACCATTTGAGATTGAGATAGATGCTTCTGAATATGATCTTGGTGCATTTCTTACTCAGCATCGACATCCAGTGGCTTACCACAATTAGACACTTTCAGACACAATCTGAAAGTACCCCACTTACAAAAAATAAATGTGTTTCATTGTGCAGGGTTGTCATCAATGGAAACATTACATTTTGGGGAAGGAAATGGTCATCCACACAGACCACCGACCTCTATATTTAATATAGACACATGGGAAGTTTGAGAACGATCACCATCAAAAATGGTCCACCTATTACGCAACTAGCTCACAAAATAGAAGAAAAGATATATCAACTTCAAAATCAGCCTCTTTGAGGGGACAATCTCCTTTACATTACACAAATGAAAAATTCTTGGATGATACAAATGAAAATACATCCTTTCTATATATAGGATTCTAAGGGGTCACAATATAATCAGATCTGACATAACAATAATAATGTAAAGGCGCAACAATAACAATAATGGACTTCTATGGGGCACAATAATAACAATGGGGACAACATGGGCACAAAAATAACAATAAGGGGCTACAACGAAAATAATAATAAGGAAATGCAATAGTATTATAGGGACCTAACATGTCCCTCTCCTTCAGAAAAGTTTTTTCCTCAATGCTTGAGTAGTTCTAGATGCTTCTGTATCAAATTCTCATCCTCCCATGTGGAATCTTCAGTGAGTAACTTCTTCCACTTGATGAGATACTCTAAAATTGGTCGATTTCGTAGCTATCTAGTTCTTATTTCTATGGCTGCTTCAGGTTCCAATATGATTTTTCCTTCCTCTTCAAGTTCTAGAAATTTTGTTTGAACTGGGGGTTTGTCACCTATAACCTTCTCTAAGCATGAAATATGGAAAACTAGGTGCACTCGAGAAGCTACAGGAAGCTCCAATTTGTATGTTATAGTACCAATCTTTTGCAACACCTTGTACAGACCATAATACTTTGGTGATAATTTATTATCCTTCTTAGCTTGCTTGAGGGACATTTGTTGTATGATTGTAGTCGCAAAAATACCCAGTCATCTACATCAAAACTTATTTTGCTGCGATGTTGATCTACCTGTTGTTTCATTCTATTCTGTACCAAAGTGAGGTTATCCTTTAAGAGTTGGAGAACTTGTTTTTTATTCTCAATGTGATCTTCTACTGCTTGAACCTTAGAATTTTCTCTTAAATATGATGTGATGGACAGTGGATGATATCCATAAAGTGCCATAAATGGGGTCATTTTTGGTGCAGTATGGAAGGACGTTTTATACCACCATCCAGCCAGAGGCAACCATTTTACCCATTGTTTGTTTATCATATACAAAGAAATGAAGATATCCTTCCAAACATTTGTTCATTGTCAAATTGAGGATGATACGGTTAGCTATGAGCTAACTGAGTACCGAGACAAGAAAATAATTTTGTCAAAAAATTTCCAGTGAAAATGGGATCTCTGTCAATTACAATAATTTTTGGGTTTCCATATAGCTTTTTAATTGTTTCCATAAATGCAATAGCAATTGTACCAGCTTTAAAGGGATGAGATAATGCACAAAAGTGTGCATACTTGGTAAGTCTATCAATTACCACCATGATGACACTCTTTCCTTCGGACTTGGGTAAACCTGTGATAAAATCCATTGAAACCTCCTTTGAGAATTGACTTGGAATGGATAAAGGTTGTAATAGAACTAGGGTCTTAATTGTTTCAACTTTATTTTGATGGCAAACCAAACATTCCGCCACAAACTTTTGAATATTATATTTAAGGCCATCCCAAAAAAATTCCTTCTTAACCTTGTGGTAAGCTTTTAAAAATCCTGAGTGCCCTCCTAAGGGAGCAGTCTGAAATTCCATAAGAATATTTTGTTTTAGTTGGGAATTCTTACAGAGGTATAAGTGATCTTTTTACCATAACGAATCATTTTTCCAGCTATATATATCATATGTATTTGGATCTTGTTGTAACTTTTGAATGAGTTCCCACACTTCTTCATCATTCTTCCATTCATCCCTTGCTTTGTTTATCCAATCTACTTGGATAATAGAAATGGCACAAAGCAATGCTTCCACATCCTCGTCCTTTCTTGAGAGTGCATTTGCAACAACAATTTTCTTCCCTTTTTTGTAGATGATTTCAAAGGCATAACCCAACATCTTTGTGACCCATTTTTGCTACTCTTTTGAAGATAATTTTTGTTCTAAAAAAGTATTTAAGACTATCATGATCCATTTTTACCTTGAAGTGTCTTCCCATTAGGTAAGGTCACTATTTCTTAAGTGCATGTAGTATTCCTTCTCATAAATAGCTTTGTGTAAATAGTTTCCTTTGATTGGACGACTTTCGAAATAAATGGGTCTCTCTTCTTAGATTAAAACAACACCAATTCCATTTCCTGAGGCATCACATTTCACGATAAAGGTTTTGTGAAGTCTAGCGTAGCTAAGACGGTATTTGGAACATTGCCTCTTTAAGATGTTCAAAGGCCTTCATTGCTTCTTCAGTCCAAGAAAATGCATCTTTATTCAATAATGTTGTTAGAGGTGCTGCTATTCTCCCATAATTCTTAACAAACTTGCGATAATACCCTGTCAACCCAAGAAATCCTCGCAGATGCTTTTAATGGATGTGGGAATTTCCATTTTTTTAATGGATTTAATTTTTTCCCTGGTTATACCCTTTAACCCTTCATATGTACAGATCTGACCTAGATATTTCCCTCTTGTACTCAAAGAAACATTTGGGAGGTTTTTGCATATAATCTTTTTCTCACTCCAATAGTTTGAGCAATCTTCCAACATGGTGAACATTATCCTTTCCAAGACTTGTTGTAGATTAGTATATCATCAAAAAATACTAACACAAATTTTCTAAGGAAGGGTTTGAAAATGGAACTTCATAAACCTTTGAAGATGTAGAAGGTGCATTAGTAAGGCCAAAAGGCATGACCAAAAATTCATAATGACCCTCATGAGTTCTAAATGTTGTTTCCTGAATGTCTTCATTCTTCATTCTGATTTGATGATATCTTGAACGAAGATCCAACTTGGTGAACTAAATTGATCCATGCAACTCATCCAATAATTCATCAATGACATGAACGGGAAATTTATCTTTAATAGTGAGCTTGTTGAGCTCCCTATAATCTAGACACATGCAACATGATCCATTCTTCTTGTGTGCCAACACTACTGGAGCAAAGAAAGAACTTTGACTAGGTTGAATTATACCAACCTCTAGCAGTTTTTCAACCATACGTTCAATTTCACTCTTTTGGCCATAGGGATATTTGTAAGGCCTGATGTTTGGAGGAACACTTCCTGGAATCAAATGAATAGCATGTTCATGATAAAAAATAGGTGGGAGGCCTTTGGGAGTCTCCAATACCTTGGAATTGATGTCCAAGACTTTTTGGAGATCTGGAGAAATAGAGGATTTTGATGTGGGAACCTCTAGCGAACATAATTGTGTAATTACGCCTCATTTTTCTTTCTTTAGAAGCTTTGTCATGCTGTTAGAGTTGATTATCTTTCCTAGTTTCCCTGTGATACCCCTAATTCAACTTCCTTTCCTTCCGTAAAAATATTCAAGAAAAGTTCTTGAAAATTAAAAGCTATCATACCCAAGGATTGTAGCCATTGGACTCCTAGTACAACATCAGCACCACCCATTGGAATGGAAATAATTGGACTATTCAATACATATTCTCCCATGGATAGCTTGATATTATGGCACTTTCTAGAGCAATTTATGTTTCCTCCATTTGCAACCATCACTTGACACTCTAGTGCTAGATATAGGAAGAAATTCAATTCCTTGGCTATCTTACAATGAATAAAATTATGGGTATTATCCGAATGAATCAACATTCTTACCTTTTTCTTCTTGATATGTCCTTCTATCTTGAGAGTTTGAGGAGTGGTAATTATAGTCAATGCATTAGCAGATATCATCATATTCATTTCTTCTTTCTCTATGGTTTTTTTCCTGGTGTATATCCTCTTCTTTTGAATTTTCTTGTTCCTTTTCTTCTTCCTCTTCACAATTTATGTAAAATAACTTCTTCTCAACACATTTATGACCTTTATTGTATTTTCTTTCACAACTATAACAAAGCCCTTTTGCTCTTTTTTCTTTCAATTGTTGTGGTGTTAACCTTGTAGGTTGTGTAAGGCTAGGGGAAAAAACACTTCCATCTTTATAGTTGTGTGTGGTAGGCTTCCTTGTTGCATAGTTTTACTTTCAATTTTTCTTACCAACCTGAATGCCTTCTCCAATGAATCAGGTTCCCAAAGGTGGAACTCATGTTGGATGTTATCCTTTAATGTCCCTATGACCACATCAATTCTATTCTCATCTGGAATATCTTTTACCCTTATATTCAATTTTTGGAAGTCCTCAATGTGCTCCACCATTGAACTGTTTTGTTTGAAATTTATCAATTAGCTAAAAGAAGTGTTTCTTTTTGTATCCTCATAATGTGTTATCATTTCTTTCGTAAAAATTTCCCAAGTGACAATTTGTTTAAGAGAGAAAAACCATCGATACCGTACAAACTGGTAGGTTCCAAATATAAAGTTGTAATGTGTACCTTTTGTGTGTTTTACATATTATGGAGATCGGAAATATTGCTCCATCTGTAGTATCCATGTTACTGGATCCTTGCCATCAAATTTCCTCATATCGATATTTGGAACATGGTGGTTCTTCAATCCAACATTAGAGTCTTTGAAATCATGATTAACATTTCTTTTGTTCTCATCATGAGTTTCCTTTACTACCCTTTCGCCATTAGTAAGCATTTCTTGTAGCAACTTTGTCAATCTATCTTAAAATATTCCATGTTACATTTAAGTTTTTCTTTTGTACCATCCATATTAGCTTCCATGCCATCCATATTAGCTTCCACACCATTCCTCTTAGCTTCTATGACTTTCTTTAAACCATCCATCTTAGCTTCTGTTACTTTTTGTGAGAGTGAAATTTGTTGCACTTGGTCTCGAAATTTTGATATATCATGTTGCGTTTCTTCCTCTTCTTCGTAATTCATGGTAGAGATTTCAGGTTGCTTACTAGGTGTTTCCATTTTCGTTCTTCGAGGCATCACTTAATGATAATTATGCTTCATTATGTCCTTCAAATTCCTTCAAACTAATGTTTCAAACCAAACTTATGCAAAATTTTAAAAGGACTACACACATTTTTTGGCTTTGTAGGATCTTGATATTGAATCTTTTGTATCTCTGTAATTTCGAACCTCCAAGGCCTGAATTTCCATCCTATAGTAGCCCTCAGATTCCTCGTTCTAACCCTACAAGTCTGCTCAAGATTGGATTCTCCAATAAATAGTTATTCTAAATCTCCCATGATGACCTGATTATAGACTGGTTCAGTAGAGAGAATTTGTACAAAATGTCATGTGTCATTGTTTCGACTTTCATACCTAAAAACGATACACATAAACTAAATTTTGTCGTCGTTTTATACCATTTTACGAAATTTCAATCTGATGATCAGAGAGAAAGTTATGACGATTTCCCCCAAGTTACATGTTTGTGATATAATTTGGGATCCTACAAAAACCCTAACTTCCTTGGATAATATCTACGAAAATATAGCAAGCGAAGATCTAAAATTCATACACGAGGTTCATCAATATTTCGACTCAAATGGGTTTTAATTTCAACTTCTGAAATGTCGTAGAAAAAAATGTTATAGTGAAAATTCCATGATGACTTGTTGGAGCATCGAAACGCTACAATCCAAAGCTCTGATACCAATTGTTATGCAACCAATTCACAAAATAGAAGAAAAGATAGATCAACGACTTCAAAATCAACCTCTTCGAGGGGGAAACCTCCTTTACATTACATAAATGAACAATTCTTGGATGATACAAATTACAAGGCCTCCTTTCTATATATAGGAGTCTAAGGGGTCACAATATAATTAGAGCCGACATAATAATTATAATGTAAGGACACAACAATAACAATAGTGGGCTTCTATGGGGAACAATAATAACAATATGGGGAAAACATGGGAACAACAATAATAATAACGGGCTACAATGACAATAATAATAAGGTAATATACTAGTATTATAGGGACCTAACACTGCATATCCGCAATAGTTCCATTTGAACATTAAGTATTAGAAGGGAAACACCAATAACGTCATTGATTGCCTTAACCAACCGCCGATCATGGTCTTGATCACCGTGCTCGATTTCTATGGTCACAAGACATTGGGGTGTCCACATCTGTACAAGAGCGATCTAGAATTCAACAACATATACTAGATTCTCCTAGAAGGGAAACAAGTTCCAAATTGTCACCTTCAGGATGCACAATTATGCCACTTGGGACAGATTTGTGTTCCTTAAAGTGAGCATTCCAAGATGATTTGGGAGGCGCACTAAAGTCGGGTCGCTGGACATTCCGGAGTAGAGAAAACAGTGGCAGTATTGCAGATGCATTTTTATTCACTGAAACTTCGTTAGGATTTCTGGAAGTACATTAGATCATGTAATGCCTGCACCATTGCCAAACCAACCATCAAGAAGCAAGACCTATATACTCATTTATCTACTCCTAAGTGGCTTTGGGAATCCGTCTCCATGGATTACATGTCGGGCCTTCCTTGTAGTAAGAACAACAACAATTGTGTTTCCATGGTTGTTGACATATTCTATAAGATAGCCATCATGGCAGCCTGCAAGAAGAGTATCATAACATAGGCCACTGCTAAGCTCTTATTTGAGAGAGTGTGGGTACACTTTGGGATCCCACAGTCCATTGCCTTAGATCGGGACAACAAATTCCTGAGTGTATTTTGGTTAAGTCTCTGGTCGATGCTAGATACAAAACTTAATAAGTCCACGACTTTCCATCCCCAAACTGATGGCCAAACTGAGCTTGTCAACAGGATGATCGTACACATTTTGTGCATGTAAAACTCGAAGAATCCATGAACGTGGGATGAAATACTCCCCTATGTCCAACACAACTACAATAGAGATCTCCACAACTCAACGGGCCACAACCCATTTTAGGTAGGGCTGGGATTTCAGCCATTATTCCCCATTGATGTGGCCATACCATTTGCAGCCACTCAGGTATATTTTTCTCACATTCAGCCCAAATTTGAAAGGGTTAATAGCTTCATTGAGTGCATTAAACACATCCTCCAACAGATCCATGATATATTAGACAGAGCTAATGCTAAGTACAAGCAGTGCCATAATTATCATCGAGTGTTGCACAAGATCCAGGTGGGCAACGAAGTTTGGCTACATTTGCAGAAGGAGCGCCTTGCTAGAACCCATTGCAAGCTTTGCCCCTTCCGATATGGGCCATACACCATCACCAAGGTCGTCAATGACAATGCCTTCGAGCTCATTATCCCACCATTCCTTGGTTTGCATAGTGTTCAATGTAGATCACCTTCGACCATACTTTCCACCATTGTTGGACACATCTGACATTGCAGAACAACTCACACCAACGGAGCTCAACCCAGACTGCATGGAACATGCCACAACTAATCAGATCATGGACACACATATCAAGAAAAATCGCCAATAGAGGATATAGTTATATCAAGTTGTTAAAGTAGGCCAACTCCTTCACCAGTGCAAGTGGTTCACTAGGGGCCAGGTTCAACAGAAATTTCCTCACCTCATAGAGGCTTTGCACGCAATGGGGACCATTCCTTCCTAAGGGACGAGGAATGATCCAGGTGGATATTGGTGGCCACCCACCTATTCCACCTAGATACTCCAGTCTTTCATCTGTTTCCTTGTTCATTTCAACATTTACTATTTTTAGCAGTTTTTCGACTCCTCGACTTTTGGAGCAGTTTTGACCCCCTAAACGACATTTTTTTAGGGTCTGAGGCGGGTCTATAGCCATAGGTAGGGGCCTATGATGACTCTTATAGTATTCGAAGAGACCTTTCCAGCAAGGTATCATATGTGCCAAACAGAGATAATATGACAAAGTTACGACCCCGAGAAGTTGGTTGCCCAACTAACCCCCAATGAGGCCCACAAACTCTTGGTGTTACATCTCCTGGGGTTAAGGTTTTGGTTGTTTATGGTTTTCTCATGTTTTCCAATAATAAATAGGCCCTTGAGCCTCATTGTAACACGGTCCAGAGGCATGTAGCCACCACATCTCTTCTCAGAGATAAGCTACCATCACCCGAGCTATCTTATTTCCATTTTTTTTGTAAGCATAGTTCAATATTTTTCTATTTATGAAATGAAGTGTTTTTCTATTGCATCTCTATGTTTATGATTACATCTGTAAGTTGTTGCATTCACGTTTAAGTTCGGATCATCTACATCTATCGACCCTCAAATATGGGAATATCAAAGCTAACTTGTACCTTAAAAGGAGTGGTGCCTCTAGAGTGGTTGTTAGATGAAGATGTGTCACCTATGGGTAGTTGTCAAAGGATCTGGGCAAATTTATGCATCATTGCGTTCCTTTGTCACTCGAGGGCTTCCCCAAGCAGTGTTTTGAAAGGATCTCTTGCCCCCTCGTCTTTCTTTTCTTCTGCCATAGGAGGTCGTCAGGTTTTGCGAAGCTGGTCTTACAAATTTTCAACCAGATCGAACCCTAACTCTTTATACCCTGACCTCGTTAGGGACATGCAAAGAAAAACAGAGAAAGAGCAGACCACTATGATACCACTGATCTGGACTTATTCAGGGACACAACAAAATACAGGAATACCCATATACATAGAGATGCAACAGAAATAAAATTTCATTTCATTAACATCAAAGAATTGATATATGCTTACATACATAAATAAAAATAAACTAGCTTAGGCGATGGTAACTTATCTCTAAGAAGAGATGTGGTGGCTACATGCCTCTGAACTGTGTTACAATGAGACTCAAAGGCGTATTTATTATTGAGAAATAATGGAAAACCCTAAACATCCAAAAGCCTAGCCCTAGGAGATGAAGCACCAAAATTGTGGGCCCCATTTGGGTAAATTAGTACATCAACTTCCCAGAGTTGTAACTTTGGCATACGATCTTCGTTTGGCTATCATAATACCTTGTTTCAAAGATCTTGAGGAGAAGACCGAAAAAAAAAACTTGAGAACTAATTTGGGACTTTTCCAGTCTCTCCATTTTCCCTAAAAACATATTTTATTCCGTTAAAAGGCTCCAAAAATTTAGGACCCAAAAAACTGTCAAAAATAGTAAGTTGTGCTACAATTAAGGAACTGAAAAGAAACAACAATGGAGGTCCAAGTGGAATAGGCGGGTGGCCACCAATATCCACTTGAAATCCACCTAGATCAGTGGTTGTTTAACTCGACTGTTACACCACCAACAAGAAGAAGTTGGATGTTTTAGTCTATCAAGAATTGAAAGGGGAATGACAATTATAGAATATGGAAAGTCCCAAAGCATCCAAAATTCAGAATATTCATACAACCTGGAAGACATATCAACAACAATTACCATCAAAGAAGTCTTAATGTTGCATCAATGCTGAAGGGGTTACTGGGAGATTGGTGTTTTGTAACTGTAATTCAATGTATAAACATGAAAGATCCCTATTGAGAAAAGGCGGGAGGAGTGGAGTGAAAATTGAGAGACTAGATGTTCTTGTTAGACTCATTTTTTGCAATGTTTTGTAACAAAGGCTTTGCCTACAGATTAATGCAATTAGTTTTTTCAAAAGATAGATATGTCTCTCTTGTATGGTAGTTGTTGATGATATGGTTTATGAATCTTGTATATTAGCATAATTTTATGACATCGTCAGAATTTTATTATAACTAATTGATCGGTCTTAATGTAAGCTTCACTTATAATGGTTTTAGGATTGATCACTATGTTGATAAATATTCAATCATTAAATGCTTTATTTATATTTATGAAAATAATTCTCCTTATTACTCTTCTAACTCCATTCAATCTAGCGATTAACCTCTTTAATCCTAAAACAATTAATATTCACTATAAATCAAATAAAATAAATAGATTTAAAAGAAATAAATTTAAAAGTAAAAGTAAAAATCTTATTAACAATTAGACGTAATTTATAGCTTATAAAAAAATTTCCTTACCCTAAAGTGACAATCAAGCCCACATTTAGTTAGAGACTACTACTCCAAACAAAAATAAGTCTAATTAAAACCTATTATCAAACTTTTCTCCCCCATTAATAACTATTCCAATAACATTCAATAAAATCACAACATACATTTTGATTTAAAAAAACTATTTTACTTTATAATTTCTTTTAAATGAAATTATAAATAACAAATATATTTTTCCACTCACCTCTTTCTTACCTAGCAAAAACACCTTAATGCCTCCTTCAATTAAATTTTCATTGAGAACACAAAAACTCCCTTAGTTTCCAACCCCATAAATACACCTAAACTAGTTATATTAAATATGGAAGTATTTAAAATGCATCAAGGCTCTTTTAATGGGTGGAACCATTAAAGGTGGATTTAGATTCTACATCGAAACGCCCCAATGATGGAGGGGAAGGGGTTACTTTAATCTCATTCCTATTTAGGATGATTCTATAAAGGTAAAGTAAACCCTTTTACTTAGGCCATTTTATACTTATATATAAAGTGCAAATTGTGAATGAGCTATCCAATTTTATTTAGAAATAATTAATGTTCATTTTATTACACAAAAATAATAAAATGTTTTACCATTTAGTAATATTAAAAATAATATATATAATTTTATAATTAGTAGAGGGAAATTTGGTCACACAATAAATCATAAATAATATTTAAAAATTAATATAATTTTGTTAATTAACAAATAAAATTCATAATCATAATTTAAACATAATAAAAAAATAAAAATTATATAAAGTAAATAATCTACATTTAATATTAATTTGAAAAAATAAATAAATTCAAATAAATTTTAATAAATGATAATATTTATATTTAATTTAAGATTTATAATCCATAATGCATAAAATTTTTGAATAAAAATCATATCGGAAATTTTGTCCAAATATTTTAACCACTAAAATTTCTCATAATAATATTATATTATATAAATCATAATATTATATTAAATAATATATATTTATTAATTTATAAAACTAATATGCTTTCAAAAAAAAATATTGACCATACAATTTATAATCAACCAAAGCTACGACCAATAACAATGACTTCGTCAAAGCAATATCTCTACCATTAAATCACTGCCATTCAATAGACAATTCATCCACTTTTCCTCACTGCCCACAATTTGTGTTTGCTCATAAACATACATACAGAAAATTGTTTTTAGTTCCCCACTTGAGTTATCAAGAATGGCCATCACAATTTCCCTTATCTTCATCCTTGTTCTCCTGATGGCTTTAACCCCAAATTGCACTGCTTACTCTTTTGAAATACACACAGGCAAGTCAGCAGACATATCCAGAGCTCAATCGGCATATACACAGCAAAACAACAACATATTTACAAGCAGTAAAATCCACCCTGTAGTGATAGTCCCAGGCACAGGAGGAAATCAGGTTGAAGCAAGGCTAACTGCAGACTATAAACCCAGTGGGCTGTTGTGCAGAAGGTGGAATTGGGAGAGGGAGTGGTTCAGAATATGGTTTGATGTTCCTGTCGTTCTTCCTCCATTGACACAATGCTTTGCTGACAGAATAAGCTTGGTCTATGATCCCCACACAGATGAATACTACAATGCCCCTGGGGTGGAGACTAGAGTGCCTTATTTTGGTTCAACAGAAGGAATGAAGTACCTTGATCCCCGCTTCAAGTATGCTTTCTTTTCTTCTCTTTCTTTTGATATATACACAAAGACAGACACGGTATAACAAATTCATAATTACATACACATAGAGACAGATGCAAAATGTTTTTGCTGCTCTGAAACATGAAATAACCCACAAGGCATTGGCATTTTAAGCATATTTGCATATCTGAACATACAGATTCTCAGTTTCCTAGTGGCCACAAAGTCATTGGGGATTTGTGGGGCGCGCACACACATGGTAGTGGTGTTGCTTTCCTTGATGTTTATTTTGAACTGGTAAGACTTGAATGTTAGGCTCCTGTGGGTCTGTGAGAGGTTAACATACATCTATTTGTGAATAAGTTGCATATCCCCAATTCATGTTCTATGGGTAGACAAATGGTAAAAGCTCATTTCTTCACCTTTGCATACCCTAGCTGGGCAGC
>APFE030836988.1:1569-41994 GCA_000404065.3 Pinus taeda
TAGCTGACGTCTGCTCCAGGTACAGTGGGATCTTCCCGCCACCGTCACCTTAGGAAGAATCCTAGAGAATATGGTCACTAAGGTTACCAACAGAAACAAATATACCTAGGGGAATAGTCTACGATCCGATACGCATGCAAGGGCAGAGTAGCAAGCTCAATCCCCTTGAAGGCTCCTCAACATAAATCGAGGTTTACAAACAAGTGACCCCAGGCTCCTCGACAGTGGTTAATATGAGGTTTACCGTTTGTAATACGTGAATATCTGGCGTCGTTCCCAATGAGGAAGGATTGATTCCCACAATGGTTCGGACACGATATCGTGCTTCTCCTTTAAGAGGAGCTTTCCCAGAGCATAGACGCAACAATTCGATTTCTCCTACCGCAAGATAAAGCTACTTGTTTGTTTTACTATCTTGGAGAGTTAATTACTCACTACTCCAAGATACTAGCTTAAGCTATGTTGGTGTATCAGAGCCCTAGAAACAAAAAAATTTTCTAGATTGATTTTATTTTAGCGTGATTTTTAGTGGTTTTTGATTAAATCAAGAGGTGATGGAGATGAAACTTGTGGTGTAAAGAATCAACTCAAAATCACTACAAAAATGCACTTAAGATGATTAAATAATCTTTTCTCTTCAATGAAGTTCTAGTTAGGAAAGAGTTGGAAGATGCAAACACTTAAAAACACAAATCTTTCTTAACGATCAAATCAAAAGAAGAGTATTCGTTTCAATGCACTCAAAAATGAGACAACTAATTATTTCACAAGAATTTCTCTTTTCATTCAAACATTCAAATGCTACCAAAAACAAACTTTTTCAAAAGAGACCTTTCATATTTTTTTAAAAACATTTAAAACTATAACTAAAGCAAATCTTTGAGAAAACTATTTGAATAAAGCAAGCTTAAGATCTACAAACTAAGAAAACCTATTTGAAGTAAAAGCTCATAAAAAGTATTTTTGAGGATGTTTTACTTGGTTACAAGAAAACCAAGGACAAATTTGTCTAGAATCACAAATAAGTCAAGAACAACCAATTTTGTTTTCCTTTTGAAAATGAAAATCCAAACTTTCAATCACAAGCTTTTCGAAGTTTTGTAAAGAGAAAACTCAAAGCGGATTCCTCAACGAGGGGAGATTTCATAAATCGTCAGACTCTTAAGAAGACTGGTAGACACTAAGGTGATCTGAAGTCCCTATAGCCTCTAAGCTCAGAGCCACTACACAACCAAATCGAAAAACAAACCCAACAAGAAAAACTGCTAGGAATTTCACCTAAAACCCTAATGCTAATGAAATTAAACCAAGGAAATATTTAAACCAGTCCATGCAGGTATGGGCAGAGGATAACCACTAGAAAAAAAAAATAAAACTAATTTAATTTAGCAGGGTACGCAGGTTTAGAGTTTACACAGGTGTGGGTATGCTCTGTGCACAAAGTAAAAGTGTGTACAGGTACGCACTGTGATATATGTGCAGACTGCGGACTTCGACCAAAGTAATGAAAAGTAAAAAACAAAACTAAATCCACTAAGTCTACCCAAATCCACACACAACAAGCCAAAACCAGAAACAAAAAGGCAAGTTTCTCAAGTCAAAGAAAAACGAGGAAAACAATGAAGTCCCCAGCAGAGTCTCCATTTTGTCACGCGGAATGAGTCGATCTTGCGGACAAGATAGACCTTCCTAGAATCTAATGAAGACCTAATGACAAAAAACCAACCAGACACTATCTTTCTCTAAATGCGCTTTATAAATAATGGCAAACAAATGTGTTTAAGGCCTACCTCATGTCCAACGCAAGTTTGGAGATGCCTTCGCTCCTTTGATCCAAGTAAGTTCCTTTGTCACAAACCTGCAAGCACAAACAAGGAAAACAATTAAATAACACTTGAATAACCAGTATTATAAAACATATTCAACATGAAATTCAAGGAGTCCATGAAACAAATAACATGAGATACTTGTTGAGAAAAATGAGCTTGATTGTATTAATTCAAAAGAAGAAGAACCTTACAACCTTTGCCTTGACATTGTACAAGCTCCTCCCAGGGTCCAACAAGAAGTCTCTTCTACTTTGACAAGCTTCACTCACTCCCCAATGAAGCCAAAAAGGTATGTGATCTCTCCTCTTAAGCTCAAATAGGAAGTCTTGATTTCAGTAGAATTTACCCTCAAAAGTTCAGCTTCTAACCTCTCCAGTCACTGACCCAATGCCGCAATTTATAGTGCAATGGAGATCAGTTACCATCTCCTCCTTCAAAGGGATAGAATCCTCCTTCAAGTGGATAGATTCTCTTAACAAGGGATTAGTTCCTCCTCATATGGGATGCATGAACCACTTGGAGCGAGCAATCCATGTAACAAATCCTTCTAGAAAACTCTAGAATTAACCCAAAGTGCATTTTTTAAGATAAAAATTGCGCCTTTTGACTTTCACAGGGGTACACACCCTCCCCTTTACATATAGAGCATATAAGTACGCAGATATCCTGAACAAAAGGTGCGGGCCCGCAGGCAAAAGTGAGAGAAAGTGCAGAACCAGAGTTACATTGCTTTTTTGATGTCTTTCTCTCATTTCTAAAGCTTGTTTTGAAGAGCTGAGGTTTGAGACTTGCTTAGGAAGCTGGTATAGGTGGTGATAGACCCATATTGACTGCAAATAATCAAGGTGACAATATTTTTGTGTAACAATTACAACGTTCGCTCCATAGGCTAGCAGAGAAGGTGTGTATTCTGTCGGTTTCTTGCACATCACCCAATAATCCCATAAAACTGTTGGTACACATAGGTCCCAATCACTTCGTTGCGCATTATATACCTTTTTTAGCGCTCTGTGCACCTCGTTAAATGATTCCGACACCTCCCTTTCAAACCTATCTAGTAAAGTATCTACCTCACTTAACCCATCATAAGTAGGCAGATCCCTTACTTTTGTCGATACACATCATAGTGATCTTGTCATCATGTTACAATTAAGCATGGTTACCTCGTGTAACCAGTTCTACCATCGTTCTATCTCCTCATCTAAATCTGAATTACAGGAGGTTTTGCACTCCCATGATATCCATCCGTCCACGGTGGGATTTACCCAGTCTTTCTCTCGTGTAGTTATCTTGTAGATGCAGTCAAAATCATAATCACTTTCATAGTCACACACGAGGTCTATATAGCATAATCCTTCCACAGTGTCCAAGGGTATAACTATACGTAGAGACTTCTTCTCAAAAATCATCTTGCACTTCTTCAGATTAATCACCTCATTCGTGTCAGTGGTCCAATCAATTCCTAAGAGAGAGGGGTAGGGATTGTTGTCATCAACAATCTCTATCACTTCAAATTCTTCTAGTGCGCTCGCTCCCTCCCTATCAATGGTTATTTCCTACAATCTCCCCATAGGTATTATATTTTGCTGGTTCGCAATTCGCAACATAGGGCTTCCCATGCACTCCCATGTCTGCTTCTGTAGAATGTTCACATCTGATCCTAAGTCTAGAATTAATTGGTCCATCTCATATTCTCCAATTTGTGCGGTTAGCCTCATTTCTCTCCCTGTCCTAGTCTTGTGTTTTCCAATCTTCTGGACTATGTGTGGTTCTCCTCGCGCGGTCCTATCACATCTGTTAATGAGTTCTTACAATCCTTTTATAGCCTTACTATCATGCAGTAGATTCATGCATGTTTCCAGGAACATCGTAATCATAGATGGGTCCATTTCTGGCTCTGTTCTATCTTTGCTTTCTAAAGTGGAGTCATCAGCGAAGCTCTTCTTAGCTTCCATGAAGGTTTCCTTAGCGCACTCCAAGTCAAACTCTTCTTCTTTCATCAGAGCCTTGCGAACCCAAGTACTATCTTTGGGTTGTTTGCCTTTATCATTCCCCATCATGGTTCCACTTCGAAGCACAATGTTCACAATTGGATCTTCATCATGTGGCTCAGACCTCAACATATGTAGGTTCTGAGTTGGGGGAGGTGGTAGTGCTCCATTGTCGCATATCCTAGCTATCAATGTAGGACAATCCTCTGTCTCATGATCAAATAAGGAACAATGCAGACATGATGGACGCATTGGATTCATATAATTACAGGCATAATGTGGTCGCCCTTCGTAATTGTAACATAATAGTTGTTCGTGACCTCTTCCAAGTCCTCCACCTTGGCCTCGTTCGCGCCCCTGAAATCTGGTTTTTGACACTCCTGCATTCTGGTCTAGGGGTCGTGTTTTAGCCTAAACTCTATAGGTGGGATTTCTATCTATCATCAGCTCATAGCTTCTACAAGTGTGGCCATCATGTCAAACCAATCTACAAAAATTATAGAACAATTGTTTCGAATTCTATGTGTACTTCTGTAATAAATGGCAGTTGTTCGTAGCATGCTTTTATCCTATTTGACAAATCACACACCATAAGGTAGGTTCCGCGCTAGGTCCTACTTGCACTACTGGCCTTAACAGCATTGGTCCTCCTCCCACAAGGTAATTCGCGAACACAGGGTAGTGGTCCTTATCATGACCCTAACCCTTGCATTTTATGCACCACACCTCTTCACGCACTTCTAGTCGGGATGTCATGTCCTGTTTCAGACTCTGCATCTCAAGGCACAAGTTGTTCGACTACGTGTAGATATATTGAACTCCCAAGTTAGGATCTTGCATCGGGGTTTCATGTAGCCTCATCATGATTTCCACAGCCTCTACCTAAGTCATTAACCTCTATTGTGACAATGTGTTCCTCAAATGTGGCACTAATGATGCTACAAATCATTCGTAGTGATGTCCATCCGTCAAAGTCATATTAGCTTCATGAATCGTACACTTCAGTCTCTGATCCATCTCCCAAGGAGTCTCACCTGGTAGCATTATGATCTCTTTGAATCCAGTGATCAACTATGCTTCTGACTTCAGCCTGCTAAATTCTCTGTTTAGCGCAATTTGGATATCTCCGATTCCCGCATTTGGATTTTCATTAGAATGCTTAATATACCAGGTCAGCTTGTGATCCTGCAGAGTGCTAACTAATGTATATTTATTTATATTATCATATGTAACTCCCTGCGCTTCCCATACGGCTCTTATCACGAATCAAAACAGGTCTGAATCTTCATTTCCTACTCCCTTGAACACAAGAAACTTTATCGTGCTTTCCATACTGAATCACAATGGCGGTGGAGGTGGTATGGGTGAAGATGGAGTTGAAGGTAGTAAAACTGGTGGTTGTGTGGGTTGGGGTGGTATGTGTGGAATTCTATGCCTTATCAAATGGATCACACTTCACGATAAGACTTTCTCGAATGCTCCCTCATCCCCTCGCGGAGGTGAAATCAAAGGGCTATTCTCTGGTCCCTTACTTCCTTTGTTTCTGTAGGTTTTTCCACTTTGCATAGCTCCAGATATCAAGGTAATTACATAACCCTCTTTTCACACAATAACATTTTAATCCAAGTATTTAGAGATTTTACATATTTACCTCGTTGTCCTTTGAGAAAGCAACGCTCTGCCTCGTTATAGCTGACTGAAGCATCTACTGCGAACTCAGTAATGAATCCTCCTATAAGCCAATTGAGCCATTAACTAATAGTGCATGCAATCGTATCCTCTGATGCTTCCAATCTATGCACCAAATTTGGGTTCCACACAATAGGATTGTCGAGTTTCCACCTTCCTTGGCTGCTAGCTTCTTGATCCACTCGTACAACTTAGTACGAAAGGATGTGAAAAAGATTTTATGAATCTCTGTGTACAGGTAGCAGTCTAACCACTCTTCTTTTGTCAGTTACGGATTCCTGTTCTCCTGCACCACAAACTCGTGAATTCTTCTATCCAACCAACCTTCAATTTCCTTCTTAGTTGGATTCCAATGATACGACATTAGACATCAATATGCAAATTCCATTCCTGGCAATGGAACCATTTTTTGGCATGAGGGGGATTGACCCAGGTTCGAAGTTAATTAGCCAAACAAATCCCTACACTACTGGCCCTTTTGAAAACAACCCACGGAGCATGGATTAAGGTCTCACATGAGGTAGTATGGGGGATGCTGGAACCAAGTTTCTAAACCCTTGAGATGTCTCTGGGGTTGGTTTAGTCCAACTGTGAATACCTTTGCGCAGGTCACTTTGCACACTATCCTAACCTGCGAGGCCTTCACGATTTGTTATAATCGCCTTCGTGCATCCCTAACGAAGGGCTGAGGTGATTTCGCACTACCCTAGCAGTGATCTGCACTACTTCCCCCAGTTATACCATAGATCTTACTTATATTCTTATAATAGTTAGTTATCTTCGCGTAAACATATATTCTTGACTTTATCAACACATTCATATAATTTCGTGCGTCATATAAATAATAGAAATGTAATTTATATCTGATACATTCAATGCACAAAATAGGAAAAATATACACAGAAATTATGTAAAACTTCTCTTTATTACTTCTCCAAAGGTTACAGACTCTACTAGCTCTGCGCATTCAGTTGCAGGGGTCCACGCACTCAACCGTGGACTACTAGGCCTCTCTGCACTCAGCTGTAGATCCTCCTCCTATTCTATGACCCAAAGACTTGACTCTACACTTAGATAAGACTCAATTCTCCATCGATTACTTCCACTTCTCTTACTTTGATCATTTACAACTTAGAGCCTCACTCTATTTATACGATCCCATGTTCTGTTGACCATGGGTAGATATTTAAATCAAAAATTACATTACAAAAGTGACATTGGACAACCCTATGAGCAATATTTGCGCTCCGCGCCCAAAAAACGAGGAGTATTTACATCAGATTTGGTCAAAATCTTGTCTTTAAGCCCCAAAAATTGCCTTAGGGGATCCTGCGCCCAGCAAAAAATTTATAGGTTGTTGCTCTCCAGGCATAGTGTCCACCACAAAACCATGCATGGAATTGATCTATAATTCCCTCTGTTTCATTTTCAGTTAAGCATGGAAGAAGGATATTAAGAGGGTCTTTCCAGTATAGATTAGTATTGATAATGCAGTATTTTAATACTTTAATCTTGAGGGCTTTGCACCGTTTCAAATTAACATTAGATGGACATTGAAATCTCTAAGAAGCTACAAAATATCATAATACCAATTAGAGAGTAGATATTCATGATCTATGTGAACAAGAATGGCTTGATCTGAAGAAAGAGGTTCTTATCGATTTTCCCCTTCTCTAAGAGGAGGAGGCTCTTGTGAATTCTCCTCTGATATCAAGGAAGGTTCTTTCGGATTCTCTTTAGATATAAAGGAAGGTTTTTGTGGATTCTCCTGTGATAAAATTTTAGAAACCAGATTAATCCCCAATACTTTGCAATTGTATTCAACTAAAAATTTGGCTAGGCCTTGGCCTTTTACTAGCTTTATGGTTTTAATTTCAAGGTCAAATTCATGGATTTTAGCAATCCACCTCCTTCTTCTTCCATCAGTGTCAGGCTGAGTCAAAACAGTTTTGACAACATGATTAGGGAGATAAGTTGTAACGTCTTAATGCAGGATATAGGTTCTAAAGGATTTGACGGCTTGAATTAAGACATAAGCTTGCTTTTCAATAATATCATACCTAAATTCAGCATCCCTCATAACTTTGGAAAAGAAGGCTATAGGCTGGTCAACACCATTTTTATTTTTTTGTAAAATTACAACAGCTAAGGTTGTCTTGGATGCAAAAGAAAAAATTCTAAAAGGTGTAGAATAATCAAGGATAGCTAATGTAGGGGCCTTATATATGGTCTTTTTGATCTAATCAAAGGCATATCTAGCAGGGACTGCCCATTCCACTTCATTGTTTTTCTTAAGCATATCTGTTATATCTTTAACTATCTCAGCATAATTTGGGACGAACCTTATGAGAAAATTGATCTTTCTAAGGAAGGTTTGTATCTCTTTCTTATTCCTTGGTAGAGACAGGGTATGAATATTTCAAACTCTCTTTGGGTCAATTATAATCCCCTCCCTGGAGATTACATGCCCTAGTAATTTCCCTTCCTTCACAACAAACAATGATTTCTTCGGATTGATGGATATGCCAAATTTCCTACACCTGTCAAAAACCTTGCTCAAGTGTTTTAAATCACTTTCATTAGAATTAGAGAAAATTGTTAAATCATCTAAATAAATGACAGTAAATTCACATGTTTTACCTACAAATGCAAGGTCCATGGCTCTTTGGAAAGTGGCTTTGGCATTGGTTAACCCAAATGGCATTCTGGCATACATGAATGTACCCCAAGGTGTGGTGAAAGAAGTTTTGTCTTGGTCAGCTTGACTTACCATAATCTGGTTGTAACCAGCAAATCCATCGAGCATGGAAATCCTATTAACACCTGAAACTTTCTGAAGTAGATGGCCCATTTTAGGCAATGGATAGTTATCCTTAAAATATGTTTTTTTTTTTTTTTTTTTTTTTTTTTTTTCAGATTTCGGAAGTCTACACAGCCTAATCTCACCATTTTTCTTTTCTAACTGGAACTAGGTTGGATACCCAATTAGAATACCTTAGAGGCACAATGATATGAGCATCAAGTGGCTTTTTAATTTCTTTCTTAATGGTTGGTAGTAGTATGGGATTAATTCTTCTTAGCTTCTACTGAAACAGTCTTTCTTCTGGTTTCAAAGGAATCTTATTCTAAATCAAAGATGTATAATAATTTTTTAACTCATTATAAGACCAGGCAAAAACATCTTTGTAGTTTTAAAGAAGGTTCAAGTATTTGGATTTTACATCCGAAGGTAAGGTTGATGACAATTTAATATTTCTCACATCATCGGCAGTCCCAATATTACATTCATCGATATCTTCCTCAAGTGAGTGAAACAAGGGATTTTTAGAGACATAATTATTATCAAATAATTTTTCCAATGGGACTAATCCTTTAGGAACAAAATTATTAGATAATTGGATAATATCATGATCAAGAATTTTAGGACTGAATGAAGTTTCTAGATTTTTTTTATTTAATTTTGGAATATCGTTTTGATCTCCTTCAATTTGCATATTTAAGAGTTCATCAATAACTTGAAGGAAATATTTCAACTATTCATCATCTTAAAAAATTTGCTAGTGTTTAAGGTTACCAGGAATTGATGGTTGATACTCAACTTGGATTTGGTATTCTAATGATACTGGCTCAAGGATTTTGAAAGAGCTTGTTGAAACAACTAGTGAACCAACATGCATGTTTTCATCTCTGGGTATATCAGTTATGTTAAACTCTTGGAAGAAATTTTCAATTGTGTCCCAAGCTCCATTTCTGTCGGACCTAAGCCTTAGGTGTTTAGGTTGACATAGATTTCTAACCTGGTTCACTATAAGCTCAGAATCAGAAAATACACTCAAATTTTGAACCTTTAAGCTCCTAGCTAGCTCAAGACCAAGAAGAAAAGCATGATACATATCCACATTATTGGTGACCTCAAATTCAAGTTTACATGACTAAGTTATGTTTTCTTTATTTGTATATAGTAAAACAATTCCTGCTCCTGCTCCTTTTGAGTAAGAGCCATCAAAATAAACTTTCCAATATCTGATTCTATAACCTTAGGTTGGGAAATGATATTTTCAATGGCTATTTTAATATTTGATGAATTTGGTGAAGACAAGTGAAAGCAACCAAAATCCTGATCTACTACATAGAATATGGTGTTTTTTTACTTGATCAGACCTACAAACAGTATAAAGGAATCTAACTTCCTATATAACCTTAAATGCTCACCTCCATAAACCGGGATAGTAGAAGAAGACATGTCCATCTGAAGTGATCCTCCAAGTTTAGCACAACATGATCTAGATAGAAGCATTCCCAACTTGGTAGGAATATTAGTGACAACTATGTCTAAAACTATACTCTTGAAAAGTATTTGAGCTAAGGTCACAACTAGGTCTTTGATCAATCCTAGGCATGGTACTTTCTTCGAATTAAAGGTTTAAAGACCATGATACGAATGGGTGACTTGTAAGTGAAGTTGGTCCATAATTACCTTTGGCATAATGTTATTAGAGGCTCCAGAATCCATCATGTAGCTATAAAAAAGAAAATCATGAGCTTTTAATGTTACATAAAATGGTGGAACAATTTCATCAATTATATCAAAACTAGGGCCAAATACAACTGAGGGTTTTTCATCCTACATACTAATAACATCTCCCTCAACATCTACACTAGAATATTGTATCCATTTAGAAACTTGATTTTTGTAACCGAGAGTTTTGGAAAGTTCAGCTAAAGGTATAGGAATATTGACCCTTTCCAATTCCTTTTCAATATTAAAAGTGGTCAACACAGTATTGTTGGATGAAGGGGTTTCAGTGGATGACTATATAGTCCGAGGTGTTGGAGTTTTTGTTTGAATGGTTTTCATCACAGGTTCGATTATGGTGGTAGATTTGGAGGCCTACTAGTACCTCATCTAGTCCTTAGATCATATCTTTTATTCAATTCTAAAATTAAAAATTCAGAGAATGCTAAGTATTTTGAAAGTTGAGCATCTCCCGGTTCTTGTTCAGAATACTGAGGCGAGAATGAAGGAACTATGGCCATTTGTACTGTTGAAGAATCAATATTATTTATATCTTCAGTGATTAAAGGGCCTGTATCCTATGATTGTTGTTCATCAATCATCGAAGATGGTTGAATGTTTTGGTCATAACCTGATCTCTGAAGAATTTGCATTTGAGGAGTTCTTCTTAATTGAGTTTGAGCTTGAGGTCTGACAACATTTTGTTCAATAGTTCTAGGGTGTGTTTCAATTTTGGAAATCATGTTAGAAAGGTTCTTGAGTAAATATGTAATTTTATCAATTTTTTGATCTTCAATTTTAGATTTGGAAGAGGATGAGTCATCAATCTTAGCTTTCAGTTTTGTTTCTTCTTTTTCTACTTTAGCTTTGAGTTTACCAAAAGCTGACCTGTTGGCTTCTACCTCTATAGCATTTCTCTGCATGTCTTCTAAAGTATTAGAAACCCTTTCCCTTAGCATGACTACAAAGTCATCATCAAATGCTTTGGAAAATCTGACCTTTTCAGTTGCTACTGGTGGTTTACAATCAACGGGCATTTTATGATAAATTTTGTTAAATCTTTTGAAGAATTTAGCAACTGGTTCACTAGGATTTCTTTTTAATTCCTCAAATTTAGTGAGAAAATAAACAGGGTATGTCTTTACCCCCCATTAATTTTTGAAGATAGTTATGAGATCATTCCAAGTTCTGATAGAATCATCTCTGAGCTACCTAAAACATATCCTAACATTTCCTTCTAAAGATTGTACAAATAATCTCATATAAACATTTTCCTCTTCTATGTTCATATTGTTAGCAAAATCTAGGAAGGCTAATACATGATCCTCTACTGGGGGACCTGTTTCTCCATTGAATCTTGGCAGATGTTTTAGATATTCATTAGGAAAATTTCTCAATTTTGCAAGGAGAACTAGATCATCATACCTAGCTTGCACAATGGGTCGAAAAGCCATAATAGAAGGAGGAGTATGGGGTGTCTGAGTGGATGTTGTTTAGGAAGAGGAAGATGATGAAGAGGAATATGAAGGAGATGAAAATGAGTCTGTAGGTGTATTAGTAGGTGGAGGAGGGGGAGGATATCTTTTCAAGGGTTTGAAAGGTGTTTTGATAACCAATTTATGAACTCCTTGTGGGAAGTCTTCCTTATTTTCAAACAAAGTTTTCGAATAGACAGAAAATGGATCTTCAAGATTAGTTGAGTATGATGGAATAGAATAAGGAGTTGTAGTAATTAAATCTTGAGGTTTGAATTCATGTAAATTTAAACCCAATTCTTCCTCATATGGAGGTGATTTGATAGGAATGGATGGAAGTTGATATGACTCAAGTGACTAAATAATATCAGAAACCCTAGGAGGTAGTTCAGTCCAATCAGGATGGGTTGGTATAAATGAAAATGGATCTATAGATGGAATGTCTTCAGGTTGTAAAGTTGAAGAAGAAGAAGAAGAGGTTCTATGTATTCTCCTTGAAGAGGCTCCCCTAATAAGTCTTGCTGGGTCTGGGAGAGGGTTAACAATATTATAATCAGAACATGATCTAGTATGCTTATAAGGAGCAAGCTTGGACTAGTGGAATTGCCAGGTAAAATATTTTGACCTATAACCTTATCCTTTATTCACCTTAAAGGAAAGGGAAAATCGTTGCCCTAGGGAAAATTTAACTTTCAGTTCTTCTCTCCCTGGCAACGATGCCAGTCTGATGTTGTCCTTTGAGATAACCTAAGGTCAATTGTCTATGCAAAGAATCTATAATATTTTGTTGATTTTGGTGGTTTTGGATGACCAATGAACTATTTACAAACAAGTGCTTTAAACTTAGAAAGATCCTTAATCAAACAAAAGGCTATTATTTAAATACATATGGTTATTTTGATTAAAGTGGGATGGATAAGTAGAATATAGATAAGTATAAGTGATTTAATATTTAGAGTGAGTATTTAACCATTTATAAGAAGAAATCAAGAAAAAGGTGTTTATTAGAGCAATAGAATATAATTAAACTATTGAAGTAATCTAGTGCAATTTAAGTTCAAAGAGGAATTTACAATAGCAGATATTTCTGCAAATTAGTACCTTATTTAAATGCAACTTCACAGTGGATTCAAAATGAAATTGAGATTTAATTAAATTTTCAACTGAATGACTGTAAAAGAATTAAATTATATGAAGAATACATAATGAAAAACATGATGAAAACAACTCACTGAGAGACAAGCCATATGAAGTAAATCCAAATCTTTTATTATGTCAAAAATCCTCCAATTTAGTACAAATCTATGTGATAACTAGTTCAAGGGTGCAACCTTAAATACTTCGACACATTGAAGTATATAACTCAAAAATTACAAAATATTACAATACATGGTTGAGTCACATGACATTATATTATTACTTAAAACTAAAAGAAACAGAAGTAATTCGATCAAAAGGAATGAATCTAAGCATCTGGCCCATTTTTGAAGGAAAATCGTTGATGAGTGACTACTATTCAGGTGTTACGCTGGTGAAGTTGACGTGTCCTTTAATCCTGAAACTCACACAACTTTTCCCACCTTTATTCATCTGGAACGACTATCTTGGCTACCTTGCGGTAGATTTCATCTACCTTAGTATACCGATCAAAAGTGGGTTTTACAGTGAAAATATGTTTTATCTCATGTTGAATAAAATTGATGTTGTTGATGGCTTCGTAAAATGCTCTACCTGTCATAGAACCTTTAATGTTGGAGGACTTAGATGTGTCCCTAGTGATGTCTTGAAGTTTCTTCATATAGTCTTCCCTGGTAATTAATTTATCATTAATGAAAAATAGTGAAGGTAGACCCTTCTTATTGAATGCATCAATCCTTGTGAAAAACTTGTTGACTGCTACCTCTAGAGTGTGACACTACTCTGTCAACTGTACAACTAAGTTCTTCTTGGTCAAAACATTTTTCACCTCTAAGATGGTTTATGTTCTGTCATCCACTCCCAGATCATCCATCTCATATTTATTTTTGGAGTTAAGGAACTTTATAATGTTGTTGGTTATAGCAGGCATCTCTCCCAATTGAGAATTTATATTGGCAATGGTTAGCTTTTCCTTTTCCATCAACTCCTTCTGCTAAAAGATAATATGGATACATGGCCATATTTCGTCTATCTCCTCAATGATTTTGTTCAATATGATTTCCTTAACATGACCCAAAGTGTGGCCAATAGAAGACTCAGCTACTGACTTCTTCCATACTTCTATCTAGTTTTGAGCTCTCTGAAGCTATGTTGCATGAAAAATCTCAGATTTCTTTTGATGGTCCTCTAGAAGTTTTACTTGATCATGCAATTTCTTGATCTCTTTAGTCTAGATGGACATGTTTTGCACAACATTGGCCAAATGATCTGAATCATCTCTTGTACTTGTTGTAGCAGATATGGCTGTAGGAATGACTATTATAGGAAGTGCTTCCAAAGGGGAAACATTTTTAGCAGCTTTCTCCTTTTCTTTAATCATCTTCTCCATCTATATCTCCATTTGCTTGAGGTTTGCAGTCTCCTCCATAATGAGTTTCATCATATCTTCCTTTTGAGTCTCTGTCTCTATAATATCCTTAGCTAGACGATCTTCTGTAGCTGGTAGTTTTAACTGCTTCCTCAATGCTGCTATGTCCAATTCTTCTTCTTGTCAGGCTACTCTGCAACATTGATGTTTGCAGGATCATAACCCAGTTTGATTACCAAATCCTCTAGGGTTTTAATCCTAGTGTCTTTAGCAAGCGTAGATACCTTCTCCGTCTTCTGCTTTGATTGGACATTTGCTAAGGTAACTTGTAGTTTTGATAAATTCATGGCAGTGTTAGTTACAGTTGAAAATATCATTTCCTTGAGTCTCCTTATGCATCTCCATTTGGTCAATGGGATATATATCTTTTACATAAAACTCAAAGGATGTCTTCTTGTAGTCTGATGTTGCCTTGGGTTGGGGCACTTGTTCTTAGAGGAATGCCATTTTCATTTTCCCATTTTCTGAATCAAAAGCTGACAACAACTTGCTTTGAGAACCAGAAGTCTACTTCAAGAACTGATTGTAGGTGTTAATCTTCAAGTCTTCATTTCTGAATTTTATCTCCTTGAAGATGTCCATAATACTCTTCTCTATTTACCCTAAAGTAGATGTGCATGTATTCATAATTTGTTGTTGCTCTTGTGAAGTTGCGGAGGTAGTACGAGACTGTGTGGATAGATCACCAACTAATGAGGAAACAAGTGGCTCATTAGTGGTCTTAATGGTCTATTGTTATGAATCATTTTTGAGACTTAGTCTAGAACTAGGATTAGCCTTATTTCTATACATTATCTTGAATCCCTCACTGAAAAATGTCATCTCCTAAAGGGGACTCTTCCTCTCTACTTCTCTTGGTTGTCTTCTCCTGCATGGTAGGATTTTGCACTGTAGATGATGATACTTGTTGTTCTTCTACCTCATGAAGGGTATTTTCAGCCCATTCTAACTTATTCTTATAAGTCTCTATCTCTGGCCTGGATGTTTCAAAGTAAGGAGTAGACTTGGTTTCTACCCTTAATTTAGAAAATATCCCTAATGGATCATATGACCAAGTGAACCTCAGGCTAAACTTCATTTCCTTCAAGAGCTTATCCACTTCTTCCCCTACTTCCCTATTGTTGCAAATGAAAGGGCCAACCTATGTTTTGGTTTTAAACTAAGAATTTTTCTTGGTAGAAAAAAAGTGGATTTCATCCATGTTGATCATTTGCCTTATGTATTCCATAGAAAAAATCCTCGTTGGGAGGAATTTTAGTAGCTTGTAAGGTGGAAGTTCACATCCAAATATTCTTATGTTTGTATAATTCTTATAAAGGTACTAGTCTCCTATATGACCTTGATCTAATAGCTGCAACATCTTTATGATTTCCTCATCGATCCTTGGTTCTATCCTACTGCTTAGGAGACCTATTGCTATGAACAAACATCTATCTAAATTGTTTACAGGTGTACTCCTTATGTTCCTCCATGACTAGCATAGTCCAAAATATGACCAACTACTTGTTTCCCTTCTCATCCAGCTTTTGCAAAGATAGGTTGATGTTGTCTCCCTAAAAATATAGGAACATGTAAACCAATACAGGACATATTTGAATACCTCCTCAGCTGGAAATTTAATAAGTTGCTGATGAATGGATTCTGCAAGAAATTGGCTGAAATTAAATACAATGGAGGGCTTATAATCAGTAGAGAAGATGGACAAAAATCCCATAATGGCCTCATCTACCCATGGGTCAGAGTAGTAGCAAAGGAGGTAGGAAACAACTGTAATAATTTGCTTGGCTCTCTGAGGGAAAATGGAGGAGGGATAAGGAGGATTTTTCTTAGGTAATGAAGCATCATCTGTCAAAAACAACTCAAGAGTTTGGTCCCTCTTGGCAAAGTCTAGTTTTTGGTATAATTCAACCAGTGCTTCATAGGAAAATGGGGTAGAATTTTCTAATGTGGGGCCTTACATCATCTGTTCAATGGGATAATGAGTTATGGTAAACATAATTTCTCTAATGGGGGATATTATTGCCCTCTGGATTGAAAAGTATGAAGCATGACATTTTTTAATAAAATATGGGCTCTTGTGAGTACGAGGAAAGATGTAGTGAGGTAAATTTGACTCCCACAACTGGATATCATCTGATTTATCTATATACTTGTCTTCGAGCCAATAATACATCTCGAAGAGGTCAAGTTCACAAAGTGTCCCATGTATTTTGTAGTCTCTGTCAGCCATAGGAATGCGATGAAGACCTACCAGAGGATAGATTAGAGAATTAAAAATTTCCTCTAGTCCTTTTTCCTTTGGAGGCATTTTGGCTATGACTAATTAAGTACAATAGTGAATTGGATTGGGAGTTTGAGAGTGTCAAAATAGAGAGAAAAGTAAAGCTCTAGAGGCAAAATAAGAGGTAACATGCTAATAATGATTGAGTAGAGATGTCGTTGGTGGTTGAAACTATCAGAATTGAGTCTAGCAATACTATAAGAAATCAATTGACAGTGACAGAGCATAAATTTAGTAACCGGTTCTCAAATAGAAAAGAGGTTTATATAACAAATTTGGTTTTCCATTGAGGGTGGTGCAGGTCTATTGAATTAATGACTAGGCCAATTGAATGCTTAATGGGTTAATTCTGGAGGGAATGAATGTGATTCGATGGAGTTTAACAAACAGATGAGGTGGCAGAAGGTGAATGGTGGGAGCACAACGGATAGGAAAGCATTATCGGGAGCGATGGAATCAGCTTTTCAAAGGGGGGGAGGGAGAGTGGTTAGCAATTTTACTTGAGGGGATTCCAAAATGCTATTAAGCTAACACGTAGGGGTGGGCACTGTTTTGTATACCATTTTGAACCCCCCCCCTTTGACGGTATAGCGCGGATGGTGAGGGGGGGCCGAAATTTCATGCGGGCCATCGAATGTGGGAAGATGAGTGGAGATAAAGTGTAATATGGTGAAAGGTTAACTTATGTCATGATGGGACACCTGGTGGGGTCGACGGGAATTAAATACTTAATGCATTGGAAATATGTGGGATATATGAGGGGAAATATGGGATTTAAAACTTAGGGATAAGTGGGTAGAGGGAGGTTATGAGTGGAGGGAATAATGAGTTGGGAATTTAGACTTAGGAATAGGATAAATACCAAAATTATTTGATATATAAGCCTTAGAGTTAACCTTTATTGCTTTACCTTAATCTGTGCACATGAAAATATGATTTAATGTTTATTTGTGGCACATTTAAACTAGCAGCCTGTGCATTTATAAAAACATGAAATGAAGCCTTTCTTTTCTTTTTGCTCCGCTAACATTTTATTTTCTTTTTTCCTTATTTATTTAGGGCATCTAACACCAAACATTTTATTGATATGGATGCCTATAAAACATTAAATTTGCCTAACATTTTAACTTTTCTTTCTTTTGCATCCATATCCTAACTTAACATTTTAAAATTATTTTGACTAATATGCTAAATTTGCAAAAATAAATAATGTTACAACATGTTGCATGTCGACTAATGAACAATGTAACATGTGCAATTCTAGATTTTACATGTGTCCCATTTCCAAATCTTATGAAGTCAATTGGAGCTAACGAGGAAAATGACGTGGAATTTTTGAGAATTTGGAATATGACCAAGGATATATTATGTATTCATGAAAAACGTGACATCAGCCTGATGATTGAGAAATAATTGGATCCAACATGGATGGTAACTAGATTGAAATTTGACATAGAAACATTGTTTTGAATGCTCACTTCAAATTCAAAAGATTTGTAGAAGAATTTTTGTCGCTTCATATTGTATCAAGCTTTGCATCTAGATCTTGTTATAACCCACATTCATTGCCCTATGTTGCTTTCTTATTTTAATTCACTAATATAATGGAAAACGTTTATGGGATTCAATTTTGGTTAGTGCCTAGAAATTGGCTTACCTTGGGCTTGTGGCATGCTAAGGGCTTCACTTATGGATGGATAAATAGTTTGGGGTGCACATATAATGTTTCTAATCAAGATTAGGACACAAGCACACACATTGTGTGATAGATTGAAATACACTTCAGGGATAGGCACATCATATGGCACACCTGGATGAGGATTTCTAACACACATCATGCAATAGATGAAGATGGGCTCATGGCATTGAGTTTCCACTTAATCATCCCGTAGTAGATGTGTTTGTGGGATACTAAAGAATAAGCCTAATTTCAGTAGACATTAATAAACACCTCCTAAAATCATTTCACTAAATTCCCCTTCTCAATACATCATTCTACTAAAATAATTCCTATTTTAGTAGATTAAAATAAAAATATGTTTACATAATCATGCATATCGCATATGTTCTAGAATAACCCCCAACATACATATGACTCATAACAAGTTACGGGGCATGAATGAGGCCCCTCAAAGAAACCTCATAGAGAAACATTAGATATATCCCAAACAATGGGTAGTCACTCATCAATCGAGAAAACCAGACATGCAAGCCTGCATAAAGGAACCCCTAGAAAAGGGTGCATCTGTCAAATTCCCAAACAGTGGGAAATGACTTATCAATCTAGAAAACTAGGTGCATAGACCTAGATGAAAAAACCCTTAGAAAAGGGTGCATCTATCAAATGCCCAAACTAGGCATCAAACCATTACAAAATAGGTCAAAACCCCAACATATAACCATGATGAAAATAGCACAAGGCCACCATGGAATAACCCATAGCATATTTGATAGGAACCAAAACAATCACAAAGACCCAACCATGACCACCGAGATATAAGACAACAACCCGCACTAGCAGATAAACAGAGAAAAAGGATTGCATGGCCAATGGCATCATGACATCCTTCACAATGATGAATACCATCCCTAATTTTCTCCATGATATTGTGCCCCAACACTAGATAACCAACAAAACAACTCATTGAGGAGAAAATATCATTGATGATGGAATAAAAAGACATAAAATAATTTATTAGTTCCCCCTTGTTGTGTATAGCTCTCACCAAATAAGATGAGTCTAATATTCTCTTTCTTAGCTAAGAAAAACTATCATTATCCTGGCCAGCCGCTAGAACGAACCTCGCAACCTTTGGCATCTCCACCATGACCAAACCTATTAATAATTAAAAAAGAAACTCATGCGATGTTTTCAGGGTTCAACTGTAGTCTGCATATGACCAGTTTCAACAATTAATCCAACTGTTTGTGGAGTGCCTCTTATATATGGAACAAATTTATTCCCAAACAAACTGACAAGAAGAAAAATTGCATAAACCAAAACCTTTCATTCATATGCCTCACACACAATCAACTTCTACGGGGCATGCACAAAGACCCCTAACCCATATTTGTTACTCAGTTTGGCTCTTATTTTTTAGCTAGTATCATAGGATCTACATGGTTAAAATATTAGCTATGAACGCTCTCAATACATTGCAAAATTTTGACCCCCATGAATCACTGGTCGTATATCATTATGTCCAACATAGAATGGGGATTACAAGAAGATTGAAAATGTTGGGTTGTGTTATATTCTTTCCATGTAGTTAACAGGGGGTTTGAAGGGCACCCGTAACCCCACTTTATGGGGTACAGGGCAACACCCTGGAAAATTTTGGTTTTGGACCCTATGTTGGGTTGGGCAGACCCACCTATGGTTTTGTGCATGATTTTCGCACATGTTTTTTGGACACGATGGTTTTTCTGTCCATGGTATTGGATGCGATGGTTTTCGATCCATGGTATTGGACGCGATGGTTTTTGGTCCATGGTATTGGATGCTTCGGCATGTATAAATATGTATTGTAACATTGAAAGGAACATAATGAAAAATCAAGTTGGTAGTCCCAGTTTTGGGATCTAGTGGGAAAATCTCTGTGTATATGTGTTTTATGTGTTATTCTCTCGCATTGTTTATTTTTCTGTGTTTTAGAATTTGTATGCAGGTAATTTCTGTATGGGTTAAAACCTACATTTGGTATCAGAGTTGTTTTGGCTTTAAGGGGACACCTATTTTGCTGAGGGTTTTTGCTCGGGCTTGTGGTAGACCCTGCTTAGTGGAAGACCTGCAAGATTGATTCTGGTGGTGAAAGAAGATGACAAGCAGTGAAAAGATAGAGATCTAGCAATTTAATGGTCATAGTTTTGAGTTGTGGAAACTTCAGATGGAGGATCTGTTGGTGGATAAAGGCTAGTGAATCACAATAGATCTAGGTACTAAACCAACGAGAGTGTTCGATGAAGAATGGAAGAAGTTGGATCAGAAGGAAAATAGCACAATACAATTGTGTGTTTGAGATTCAATATTGTTGAATGTATCAGGGAAGCTATGGCGAAGGATTTGTGGGACAAGTTAGGGACTTTGTACCAATCTAAGTCTCTGGTGAATAAATTGTTCCCGCGGAAAAGGCTGTATGACTTGAGGATGAAAGATGGAGACTTAGTGACAGAGCATCTGAATGCATTTAATACTATGGTAAGTTAGTTAGCGTTTATTGATATTAAATTTCATATGAAGATAAGTGCATCAATTTGTTGTGTTCTCTACCAGATTCGTGGGATAGTCTGGTTATTGCAATTGGTAGCAATGCAACTGCCTTGCATTTTGATGAAATAGTCTCATCCTTGCTGATGGAGGAGATGAGACGGAAAAATATGGAGATCCAAAATGGTGATACATTGTCTATACGAGGGTGGACCTAGAATAGAAACAAAAATAAGTCATCGAGAGGGAGATCTAAATCTTCAAGAAAACCTAAAAAGGTGATGTGCTGGAAGTGTGGAAAGGAAGGGTAGTACAAAAGGGACTATGAATCTAAAGCTCCTGATAAAGGAAAGGGATCTGATGATGCTCCTTCTGCAGAGGAAAAAACCACCTCATATGAAGGTGGGGATGTGTACTTGGCCTCTTCAAGTACACATGTAGATCATGAGGCATGGTTGATTGACTCAGGTGCATCCTTTCACTTCACTCCCTATATAGAGTGGTTCTATGAGTATGAGAAATATGATCATGGTGATGCCTTCTTGGGGGATGACAGGAAGGCTATAATCATTGGTCGTAGAAAAGTAAAGTTGAAGTTGCAAGGTGGAAGGGTTAGAACATTTCCAGGTGTTCTGCATATTCTTGCATTAGCCATAAATCTTATTTCTATAAGCAATCTAGATGATGCATGTGTAAAAACAGTGTTCGAGAAGGATACCTGCAAAATGGTTCGAGGAGCGTTGGTATTGATGCGGGGAGTTTGGATTGGAACTCTATACAAGCTGCAAGGTAGCACTGTTATTGATGGGTGCAACAGTTCTTTGGTTCCTGAAAGTGGAGCAAAAAATCTAATAGTCTCTGTGGTGTTGAAGGCTTGGCCACATTGGAGAGAAGGGCCTTTGAATACTTCATGGTAAAGGTATGAGTAATAGCTCTCTGGATTTTGATTTCTATGAAAAATGTGTATATGGGAAGTAGAATCAAGTGAGTTTCTCCTATGGTAGTAAGAGGGTGAAACAGATATTAGAGCTTGTGCACAGTGATGTGTTTGGACCTGTGAAGGTTCCATCACTAGGTAAGTCAGTGTGCTATGTATCATTTATAGATGAATTCTCAAGGAATACATGGATATATTTCCTTAAGAAGAAATCTAAAGTCTTTGACAGGTTTAAAGAACTTAAGGCTCTCGTGGAAAATCGGATAGAGAAGAAGATAAAGGTGTTGAGGACAGATAATGGTGGATAGTTTTGCAGCAAGGAATTTGAAGAATTTTGTAAGAAGTATGGTATAGCATGGGAAAATACTACACCATATACACCTAAGCAAAATGGACTTGCAGAAAGAATGAAAAAGACACTAATGGAAAGGGCAAGAAGCATGCTCAGTGGTGCCGGGTTAGGACAGGAATTCTGGGTAGAGGCGATGGATACTGCATGTTACCTAGTCAACAGGTCACCTTCATCAGCATTGGAGGATAGGACTCCACAAGAGGTATGGACTAGTAAGAAACCCTCTCTTTCACAGTGTTGTGGATAAACTCCCCTAGGGTCTTGGGTGAATACCCTAGCAGACTGAAGGTTATCTATGCAAAGAAACACACATTCCATGCAATCATAATGCTACTATAAGCAAACTCTACGATAAGGGGCGTACCTGAGGTCCTACATTTGAGAAGAGCCTTCCAGGGTCCAAACCCTTCTTGGAGTTCCTTTGCTCCTTTGACCTGCAAAACAATCAATTCAAGAAAGTACAACAGTATGTGGACTAAACATCATAAAGAAACCATATTCATATTATAAGGAAAGGTAGTTAGTTATGAAATTAAACAGCCGTTCACATATGAATCATAATATGAATATCATAACATGAAGAAGATCTATATCAGGGAGAAAGACATGTGTTTCATTTATTATAAACAAATAAAGTACAGAAAAGGAATAATTTCACCTAATTCGTCCTTTCACAAGCTCCAAGTGGAACCGTCTCCCGGATTCGTCCAGTCTCAAGCCTTTAACAAACTCCTTCCATGACTTACTCCATGATCTCTCAAGTAGTATGAAATCATCAACACACACAAGGAAACAAGGGTTTCCTGTAGAATGGGGGAAGTGCAGGAGGCACAAGGATCTTCAGACCTAGTCAGGAAAATCTTAGCATAGTAATCTTTCTCTCTCTTCTCTCCTCCCTTTGGCCTTCCCATATAAGCCTTTTTATACTTCTCCCAAAGTAGTTTTTTACTTGGGAATTCGTTGGGAACAGTTGGGCCACGGGCACTAACAGGTAATCAATAGGTAAAACCCGTGATCTCCGCCCGAAATTAAGGAGATTTATTTTTTTTAAGTGTTTTTAAACATATACATGGGTTGGGTATACAAAGACCCACGTATACATGCATTTAGCTTAGGGCAATGTCGCGTATAGGGAATAAAACACTGTTTTTTAAATTTGGGACCAGGTCTGGAAGGAGGGGTTGCCCTAGGCCATGAGTGCAACATCACAAACCTCAAGAGTGATATTTGGAGCTATAATAGATGCCCCCTAATATATGAGGTCAGAAGGGGTACATGATGGCCGAAATGTATTAAGCAAGTTCATGGAAAGGAAATCTGTCGAAAACTGGGAAGGACTGCACCAGAATTTAGCCTGCCAAGCCACAAAAGGAGATCAGAAAGAAACATTGTTTGAGGCAGGCATACCCATGCTCAGAGAAAATACAGCATGTCTGCATATCATGTACAAGCGGATCCACCAAGTATACAAGTATAAATGACTGGAAAATACATAATGGATCATCTGATCATGATCGAACAAGTACATGTCTGAATGTCACATATAAGAATGTCAATGATGCTGAAAGATGAAGCGGATCACTGATATCCAAGACTAATCCCAAAAAGTACCAACTGAACATGATGGAATAAGATGGTACTACACTGCAAACTCAGGTGCTAGCATATAAAATGTTGCCATGAATGACTGCAATATATAAAGTGAAGTGGTATCTACTAGCAGCAATAAGAGTAACTGTCAAGTGAACCAACGAATGCTAATACAACCTGAGGTCTTCACCTACCATCGTGGTACATTTCTATAGCATGGGAATAAATGATATGAATTCGACTATGTGAGAAATCGTTTGATTACCGATCATTGATGTATACCATTAATAAACGCGAGGCTACTCACTGATAATGATAATGAGTGTTAAGGTACCAAGTACAATCCAACAAGTGTGAATAGATGAGCTGGAGTTGAACACCTCTAAGAATCTATCAATCAGGAGATAATGATGGTTTCCCACTATCGATAGCAAAGGATCTGCCACTAATGACTGAAAACCCCAAGGTACTACCAAATGAACTCTAGATATTTTCCCCAAAGTAATGAGTCAAAGTCGATAGGGAAAGATCCGCTAGAAGGAAGGCATTAAGGCATCCTCCATCAATCTAGCACGAGTGTAACTCGTAGGCCAATAATGTTGAAGGAATTGGACGAAAAATATGTAGTAACCCAACCGAAGTATGTTTTCAGCGTACACAAGATGTGGCTAGCGCACGACAGAAACCCTCTGAGCCAACCAATAATGAAAGCTGACACAGAGGCAAGGTATCCACTAATAGGGTCAAATGGAAACAAAGGTACTGCACGAATCCCAATGTGTGATAATGTAAGCTGATGTCGAACACAAGGGAAACCACTCAGTCAAAGACCCACGATATTGATTGATGCTGAGCACAAGGTGACCTATCAATAATGAAAATAGGGCCAGGGTGCAGCTCTAGTCATGTCCTCAGAGCAAGATGTCGTCGCCGATAAGGACAAGACCCGCCAGCAAGAAGTCAATGGAGACCTTCTTAAATCGACACGAGTAAAAGACCAATATGACTGATGTGATGATAGACATAACACTGTCAACTAGGGATGGCCGACAGAAAAATAAGTCAAGATACACCGTAGAGAGGCCGACTCAGGCTAACTTCCCTTAAACAAAAGCATGATTCAATGTGACTATATTGCAGCATATGATGACTCTGTATAAGCACGTTGCGCAGGAGGCACAAACGAACCCTCCATATGATTGGAAGAGATAACCAATCAGGGGAGAACTGACTCAATAACAAGGTTAAGGCATACCTAAGGCAAACTAAATCCCACCCAAATGGAGGAGACTTTATTTCGAGTGCTTTGTTCAAGGGTGACACGACTGACTCTAGCTGCCAACAATAAATGGAAATATTGTCCTGTTACCGCTCTTCTTTGGAATATATAATTTTTTTGGTCTTATTCTTTAAAGCTGGAAAAAGAATCAAAAAATTCTATAGTACAGTGGAAAGAACGAGTGTCAGCGAAGCAAATGATCTAGTTCCTGGGATTGGAACATTCCTATGCTCAATGCAGGGAGGCAAAAACTGGCCAGAGACACTCAAAGGTGTGTTTCTTCCATGGCTCAAGGTGTGTCAAACTGCAGAGGTCAAAGGTATGCAAGTTTGATTTTGCAGTCATCATGGTCAAAAGTTGGCTTAAACACGAGTCCAAGTGAAGTCGGCTTAAGGCCAAAAGGTGCAGATAGTCAAAATGCAATGCAATAGTACAACTCAACACAAAGGAGCCTCTAGGGTATTAGGCCAGAACGAAATGAAGAAGCAAAGAGGAATGAGACTTCATCGCATAAGTCATGGTGGGACTACAGAGGACTCCCGAGCCTACTCAAATTGGAGAAGCATGGGCAACAAATGCCAGTGAGGTGCTAACTAGGATGCCCATGTAAAGGATGGCTCTACCATCGTGTCATGACTTAAAGAATTGGCGAGTGAAGATGGTTTGCGAACCATAACATGATGGGATCGACCCTATGGCAAGTGTATCGATAGATGGAGGCTAGTATGCATGTTGCAACGGAAAAAATGGCTTCTCTAACCTATATTCTAGTGAGAAAACGATACCTGCCATGACGGATCAGCAGTCATGGAACCGTCTCAAAACTATCGAAAATGTCGAAAATGCCCTAAAAATCAAACCATTCTCGACATTCCAAGCTCCCAAGTTAAAATTTACATGAGACCAAACAAAATCAAGTTTTGAAGAAATTTGACATTTTCAAAGCTTATAAAAAGGTTTTTGGACTCACCATTTTCACCATGTGAGTTTGATAGCAAAGAATTGGAGCAAAAGGAGCTAACTTCCCATACGCCAAATTCAATCATTCAAATTCTTCCAAATTCTCCAGGTAACTCTCATTCTTATCTTGTAATTGATTGTGACTAGTTTTAGAAGTTTTGATTAATGTTTTACCGTTGAGTTTTTTTCCAAAACTTTGTTCGCGATGTATATGCGGGTTGGTAATATGAAACCTGCATACACATGGGCCCTACACGTGATTGTTTGTAAAGGGACCCATGTATACACCACGGACATTTCAAAAATAAAAACTAATGGTTGAAATTGATTTTTCTTTCAGGATGAAAATCACCTGGCAAGAAAGAGAGCATACCGCAGTAGATGAAGAAGTTATGAATAGTCCAAAGGCTTTGGATGCATTACGGGGATGCGGTTTCCTCAAGTTCTTCAAATTACCAATTCTGAAAGCAAACATACGTCTGCTCAAGATGCTTCTTGATTACTGGAACATTGAGAAGGATGCTTTTATTATCGAATAGATGCCACTCAGGATAGAAGTGGAAGATGTCTATTTTATCATGGGCCTTTCCTGAAGGGGAGAGGTAGTACATTCCCGGGGAAGAACATGGAGCAGTCTCTCGATCGAGGACTACATACAGATATATTACCCGGGACATGCGAAGAAAGTTGGAAGTCAGATTTCCATCACACATGTGGCGAGTCTACCATTGAGGATAATCATGTTCATCATAGCTCGAGTGAATGGATCCGCTTCTCTGCATCAGGCATCACGGCTAAACATGAGCGTGGCAGTTGACTGTCTCACCACTGTGTTTGATTGGTGTACTCCTCTTCTGGCTAGCATGAAAAGCCAACTCAGTTCTATCAAGAGAGGATAGACCAAAAACTTTGGTTATGGTACTATTTTGTGCTCTTTCTTCTTCGAGAGAGTCCCTGCACCTCGTCCCAGAGTACCAGTTTCAATCAAAGCCCCACGAGATCCTCAAATGGGCAGGTGGGCTGACCTGATGAAATGTTTGGGAGGTGGGGAGGTCTCACAGACTACTTTCGATGATGACTTCTTTTCTTGGTGGGATCAGCATATTATCGCCGTTGATGACTACCCCTATGCTGGGTTGGAGTTCCGAGGAGGTCCCGATATAGCATTACCACCGACCGCAGCATGGGGCGACATTGGTAAGTGATTTTTGATTTTATGATTTTCTTTTATTTTTCAAATATAATAATGAACTTTGAAATTTTTTTTGATAGGATTCAAATGACTAATATAATGATCATGTTCCAGATATTGGGTCTGTATGACCAGATGAGTTCGCATGGCAAAAGCATCGTGGCCAAGGGGCTGAAGAGGCGGCTGCAGCCACGGAGCGAACTCTACACACAGTTCAGCGGCATTTGGTGAGACTAACCCACCGAGTGCCGATGGCGGTAGTAGAGGACCTTCCTATAGAGATGCAACGTCATTTGGTTGGCATGCCACGTGACTGGGTCTGCACTTTTACGCGTGTAGCCAATGCGGTACTTGCCTACTTAGTTGCTCATTCTGAGTCGGGGAACTAGATATAGTGGACATGATTATGGGCATTTGAGTCACAATTTTGTATATTTTTTTAATAGACTTATGTACACTCGTGACGCTTTATGATATATATATATATATATATATATATATATATATATACAATTTGACTTTTTGATGCTTAATTTATTGTGATGAATGATTGATGTGCCAGTCTAATGCTTGATTAGCGATAGAATCAGCTAACCAATTATGAGATCTTGGAATATGCAAATAATTAATATAATTAAATGATCTTTGCAACAACCTCACCCTTAAATATTGGCGATATAAACATGGATCCCTTACCCGATAAACATTATTTAATTGTGACACTATCAATTGTGAATCAAGATAAACTACCAGCGAGTCGATTTCGTGAGAAATTGCCTCAGATAGAAAATTAATGATGACAGTATACTCAGCCATATTGTTTGAAGCGGGACCGATGGATACTCCCCTTGATACCATGAATTTACCAGTTGGATAATACAGTACCCAAGCTGCAAAAGTGAGATTCTGAGTGTGCCGACTAGCACCATTGGCGAATCCAAAATAAACTAAGTCATGCATCAACACCTGCCAAAGCAGACCAAAAAGTGTTGATATCAAAAACTCTCGACAAAATATGTACAAATATACATAATGTACAAAAAAGCCATTGCCTAGCTGTTACTTAAGCAACATACTTCTTAAGGTAGAGCTCGTTTTGGGGTTTCGCCAATTTGTTTCCTTTGAAATCGATGAAATCTTACGACCCTTTTGTTAAAACTCATTTAATTATGAAGGGACCATACCACTTAGGTTTGAATTTACCTGCTCCCAAGGTGTCCTTATCTTAGTCGTAGACAAAGACAAGGTCACCTTTAGAAAAGACACGAGGACGGACAACTTTATCACACTGGGTTTTAACTCTTTTCTTATGAGCCTCGTTTACTGTGGATGCATCTCAACACTGCTCATCGAGATGCTCCAAGTGAAGGAGGTGCTCTTCGAGACGAAAGGTCTCTGGAAGGAGCTCAATAGCTAACTTAAGAGATGGAATTTCACATTCGACAGGAAAGATATATTCCAACCCATAAACTAACTAAAAAGGTGTAAAACCTGTAGCATTCCTGACGGAGGTTCGGTATGCCCATAGAGCTAGATACAACATAAGATTCCAATTGGATCTATTTTTATCAATTGTCCTAAGCAGGATCATCTTAAGAGTTTTTTTTACTACCTCAACCTGTCCATTGGCCTGAGGATAATAATGAGATGAATGTTCCTGCTGGAAACCTAGTTTGAGAGCCAATTCGGATATTAGTTGATTCTGGAAATGAATTCCATGGTCAGTGACAATCTCTCTTGGGATACCAAACCTTGAGATAATCTAATTAAAAAGGAACAATGCCGCTGTCTCACTATCGTTTTTATAAGTGGGCATGGCCTCGACCCACTTCGTGAAGTAGTCTATGGCCACGATAATATACTTGTGATTCGTTGTTGAAGGTGGATGAAAAGTCGTAAAATCAATACCCCACTTAGTAAAGGGACCGACAGTGATAACGGGAAAAAGAGGAGTTGGATGTGCGTGCATCTTCTGTGTATAAACTTGGCATGGGTGACAGTGTTTGACCACTTCAACACAATCTTTGAAGAGTGAAGGCCAAAAATAGCCAGCACGCAAGATACACTGAGCTATAGCAAGCGTTGATAGATGACCACCACAAGCTCCGCTGCGGCAATCATTTAGCACAGACTCTGCCTCCTCTAAGGTTAAACAGCGCCGAAGGATTGAATCAACCCCCAGACAATATAATGTATCACCAATGATGATGTAATTTTTAGCAAGGTGACGTAATTTGTGATGTTCATCCTTAGAGAAAGCAGAGGGAAACTTCGAAGTCTGGAGATAAACAATGATATCTCCATACCAAGGGTCAAGTGAAGAGATGAGGAATAAATGTTCATCAGGAAAACTTTCCTCGTAAACAGTATCCTGTTCACAAGGCATCTCATAAATTAGCTCGGAAAAAACCATAGATTTCTTGGACTTGGTGGACAAGAACTCCAGATCAAATTCTTGTAGAATGACAATCCATCGATTATATTTGCCCCCAATCACTCCCTACTGAGGACAAACTGAAAGGATTGACTACTGCCAAGAAAAAAGTTTTGCGTAGCAGAGTATAATGAGGGAGCCGCTGGATAGCGTGGACAGCTGCCAAGGCCAACTTCTCAACTAGAGAATAGCGAAGTTCAGGACCTATCAAGCCTCGGCTCAAGTAATAAATCACATGCTCTCTGAGTGCATCGTCTTCCTGAAAGAGAACCATACCAATGGTTGATTCTGCTGCAGCGAGATATAAAAGGAAGTCTCTACCATAATCTGATGGACTCAAAAGCGGGGCAGAGACTAATGCCTTTTTCAAAGCATCAAACGACCACTGCACAAAGTCGTCCCACACGAATGGAACCCCTTTGTGGAGCAAACGCATAAACCCTTTAGTGATCTCGACATAGTTCGCTATAAACCGTCTTAATAAATTAGCCTTCCCTTGATGACTTTGAAGTTGTTGAATGGAGGACAGGGGAGGCAACTGGACTATCGCCTCTACCTTAAAGGGATCAACCCTAATCCCTTCATTTGACACGATGAACCCTAACAATCGACTGGACATAACCGCGAAAATGCACTTGTTTGGATTCAACCATATTTTATAAAAACGAAATCGCTCAAAAACCATTCGAAGGTGACTGGGATGATCAATTATTTTTCGAGAACGAGTAGCGAGATCGTCTAAGTATGCTTCGATGATATGTTTGATGTCGTGGAAAGCATATGACATGGCTTACTGGAATGTGGCTCCAGCATTTTTGAGACCAAACGACATCTTTCTGTATGCAAAGGTACCCTAGGGACATATAAAATCCGTCTTATGTTGATCTTTAGGATGGATAGAAATTTGATTATAACCAGAAAAACCGTCCATGAAGGAAAAAATATCATTACCCGCACACTCATCAATAATCTGATCGGTAAGTGGCGTGGGGTAATTATATTTCAAACAAGCTTTGTTTAAGTCCCTAAAGTCAATGCATACTTGGATTTTTCCTTGCTTTTTATCTACTTGGACTGGATTAGAAACCCAATCAGTAAGTGGAATAGGGTATATAAAACCTGTCTTGAGCAGCTTCTCTACTTCGGCTTTAATGGCTGCTACTTTCCTAGGATTAACCGGTCCAAGTCTTTGACAAACTGGCTTAGCATTTTCATACGTCTTGATCTCATGCTAAACTATAGAAGTATCTATGCCAGGCATTTCCTCATAAGACCAAGAAAATACATCTCGAAATTCCTTGAAAAGGTCGGTGTAAATTTGCACTTCTTCAGGAGAACATTCAATTCCGATGAAGAGATTCTCAATCACGTTAGGGTCCCTAGAGATGTTTATAGATATCATTTCTGAGATCACCAACATATTATCTTTGGCACGAAAGTGTGCTGGAGCCAAAGGATTTGATATCTTACAAACATCACCAGTGAATAGCTTGGAGAACCTAACTTCCACTTCTTGCAATAGAGGAAGGAAATATGAACGATGGTGTAAGTCTTCCCAAGGTCGATCTACACCCATCATCACTTCAAGGATTGCTTCTTCAGAAGGTAAAAATGTATTTAAGCAATCCAAGGTAGAGGTGGAATCAACGGCCCAAGCCGAGGTCACATAACCCTTAAACTCCTCTTCGGAACAAGGAGAAGAGTGGTCATCTGCGGAGTTAGCGATAGTCTGATATATAAGCTCAGCCGCAGACATAGGGGATGCCATTCCATTTACTTGTCCTTTAGCTAATGTGGTCATAGGTGAAGGCAAGGTCCAAGGGTCTGAAAAATAATGAGTTCGGAAGAACCCTTCTCGAGGAGACTCCTTGGATGATGAAACAACATTGATTCGAGCGATAGGAGGGGGAAACTCAAAGGTACCCATCAATGAGGAATACATCCCAAGTCCTAGATTCTCCGTAGGTGGGTGAGGGTTATCCACTAAGGGGATAGTAGAGTCAGAAGTTGCTTGAGGATCAACTGGACAATAATCCAATTGATCAACCTTAACGATTTTCCCTTCATGAGGAAAGAAAATGACACGAAATAGAGTCGAAACGTGGCATCCATCTCATATACCCAATTCCTTCCTAAGAGGAGTATATAGTCTAGGTTAGCATCTATGACCTCTACTTCAATATTGATGACCTTTCCTCCAACACATATAGGAAAGGCGGGGATAATCCCATGTGGCTTGTGAGAATGCCCATCAAACTCAGTCAGAAGGGTAGGTGAAGGAACAACCGAAGGAGATCCAATGGCCTTCCAACAAGACATCGACATGACGCATGTGGAAGCTCCCTCATCAATAACAGTGTGAAAAATATTAATCTTTCGGTATGTAGACTTTATCAGCAAAGCCATGTGATGAGGGAGTCGCTTTTTGACATTTAACATGTCAAAAGTGAGCACTAAAGAATTGGTTGGATCAATTGCCCCAATTGCCGAGAGTAGAGCACTTCATGGAGCCAGACACAACTGGATAACCTCTAAAGTGGACATGACACATGGACTCTGGGCTAGATCCTCCACAATGGAATAATTCTGGGCAGCCCTAGCATTAGGATTGATAGTCGTGCGTTTAGCGGAACCTTTCGGTATCCGTGTTATAGTCTCAACAGTGGGTCACTCAATATGAAGGTCAGTATTTCTGGGAGCAGTTTTGTCCAGGAAGTTTTGGCTTCACCGTAATCACGTGACCGAGTAGCCACATGTACATTAGAACCCATCATGAAAACATTCGATGATTTTTCCCCTTCCTGGCTGCCCCCTGAGAAGGTACCAGGATTTGAACTCGTGCCAGCAAGCAATTGTTGCCCTTGGGGAAAGGGTTGGTTCACACAACTTCCGAACTAGAAGCCCTTTGCTGCCCTAACAAGCGCTGAGCATCTTGAATCTTCGGGCAGAGATGAGTTAAATGGTCTCCACTATACAACTTGCATGGAAACTTGACTTTTTGTTTAGACTCATTTCCACTGCCACCAACATTATTGCCGTATTTATTTGTGTCATCCTTCCCATTGTGATTATTGTTCTTACCTCATCCTTGCTTTTTCCCATTGGATTTTTGACTTCCTTTGGGGTTATCATATTGGATTACATTAATCGAAGAGGGTTTGGAAGACGAAGTAGTAAACGATGTGATTGGTTGTTTGAAGCAGTTTGCAATGACAACTGCTGCAATTGGCTCAACAAGTTCACCGCATTCGTGTCTACCGATCCAGTGATACCATCCCCATGGGGACTTGGCTTCGGCTTGGCTATGTCAACCTTTGACCCAGGAGCATCTGGCAAGTATTTTTGTAGGATCCTGGACTGAGAGTAGATCAATTCTAATTGATGGGCCCTAAAAATAGCTTTCTCCTCAAAGTAAACTCCAGACATCGAGACATCCTTAGAGATCTCAGGTTGTATATATTTCAAAAACCATTCGAGACAGTACTCCGGAGGGATTTCAGCTTTAATGAGCCTCTTTCTCCATCTCCATTCCTGGATATGGTAAGAAATGTGAGTTGCCGTGTCCTAACGAAAATTGGCCAAAAGTTCAGTTTCGGCATCATAACGGATAGGCAACTCGAAATGATTTAAGAAAATATTAGCTAAGTTGGCAAAAGATGTAAAGATGCACCTTGGCAACGCTATATACCATTTGGTCATATTACCAGCCAAGGTGCGCTGAAAAAGTCTCAACCTGACTGAATCATCAATAAGGGAGTTCGACGAGCACCACAAATGGAATGTGGTCACATGGTCGCCTGGGTCCTCACCGCTCTTCCCTTCGAATTTTGGAATGTCCGAAGGGAGTTTGGTTGGGACTAAGGGCCAGGTCGGATTATATTTGATTGGATCGTTTGTTAACTATGTGAGGTTGGGCAAGTTCAAAGTTGCCAGAAACGGAAGCCTAGGAGGACCTTGGGGGTTCCACCCAGACTGGGCGAAACTCCCAAAGTTCTGAAAAGATTGGCCTGGATTTTGGAAGGCACCAGGTTGCCTGAAGTATCCTACAGAACCAGCTGAACCAAAAGGCATGCCTTGTGATCCCGCATAACTCGGAGTTTGACCAACTCCAGCCATAAAACCTCCATAATCAGCGAAGCTTCCTCCTAAAGGATTATAAGGAGCAGACAACCCATGATAAGGATCCCAAGTAGAGGCTAGGGGAGGAATACTTCAGAATGAACTAACTTTGGTGTACGGCCTATTCCCTTGTTTGCCAAGAAACGAATTCCCAGCTCCTATACTACTAACCGCAGGGTTAGCCCAACCTTGAAAAGGATTTCTACCTTGTCCTAAAGAAGAGAAATGCATAACTCTAATTGTTGGGTTGGAATGTGGTATATGACCACTTCCAAAAGGAAAACCCTGAAATGAAGCCGATCCACCCATCATGGATGTGATGGCACTAAATGGAACTAATGGAATACCCTGTGAATGGGTGCCAAATGGGAAAAATCCAGAACTAAAAGCATTGGTTTGGGAGTTTCCACTCATAGAAGGAATGGAGGTAGTCCCAACTAAAGATGTGCCAGCAAAACACCTAAATAAATAAGTGGAGGGGATGGAAATAGTTCCTCCCCCTTGTACAGATATTGGAGTCTGCACAGTCGTAGCACTTGTAATAGAAGCCATGCTTCCAGTAGTGGTCATCGATGGTAAGTGCATTATGTGATCTGGACTTGACGGTTGATGCGTTGGATACCCAATGTATTGTAATACTTCCAGATGACTAGGAGGTAGGGGAGAATTTGGAGCCGCTAACGACTTTGAGAGTTCTTGTACCTCTACGTTATCTTGCGTCCGAAAGAGAACTTGAGAAAGTACTAGAGTATTTATCTCTTGTCTTGTGGAAGTACCAGGTATATATTGAGCACTGATGCCCCCGAGGGGAGGATCAATCCCCGATGTGTCAGCTGCCATGGGACGAAACCCACCGACAGTATTACCACTGCGCCTTCTAGGTGAAGGCTCTAAACTTGGTGGTGAAAGACCATGAAGTCTTTGAGACCATCTAGGCGATCGGTCAGCCACTTCGAATTTTTTGTTAAGATCTAACTAAAGACTCAAAAAAATGAAAGTTAGGTCAACTAGGAGCATAGAGCACACACTATAAAGTCCCTAAAGATATCAGCCAGTCAAACAACTTCCAAGTATTTCCGCTCCAGGTGATTAGGACTGAACACCAAAATACGAAAAGTGAAGTAAGGGGCCTTCCGAAGATAGCCTGGGATAATGACGGCCCAATCCTATCAGCGAAGGTAACAAAGGAAGTTACGCTAACCTCCTAACAACAACCTGCACTGGTGCAAGCCCCCAAGCTTCGCAAGGGTGCCCTCCAGTAGTACCGTTGAGTGTGATACAACGTCGACCTCAAGTGCCATAAGATTCCCCTCCACAGCCACCTGTGTAGCTCCCTAGGAGTAGCAACTAAGGTTACCAACTCGTATCAGAAGCCAGGGGGAATAGTCTTGAGGTAAGTTCAGACAAGTAGGAGAGGGACTATCTCTCTTCCCTGTCTTTACAGACCCTCGTGCTTAACTCCCAGATCCGGAGCTTTCCTGGTCTTCCTAACGCTATTGGATTTCCACTCACTATTCAGACTCCTATGTTTGACAGTTTAAAATGGCCTTGGATTGTTAAATCTCCACACACCTAATCCAAAGCCCTAAAATATCCTAAAACTTGTTGATGCATCTAACTCGACAAATATAAAGTTCTAGTATATTTTAAATTAGTGCTTGATTTTAATGGGCTGTTATTTAAGTCAAGGGATAACGGAAGTGAAACTAGTGGTGTTTTGACACAAAAGAAATTAATAAAAACCAAACTACATGAAAATGCACTTATTTGTCATTTTCGATGAAAAGAAATTTCTATAGGGTTCAGAGGAACTTCAAATAAAGCTACAACTTTTTCTTTTCTTTTCTTCAAACTTCACACTCACAAAAGCTAACAAAACTATAAATGCCTAAAAAAATGCACAAACTAATCCTAATGCAATAAGTACATGCCGATGCAAAATTCAAAACTACTCTTAGATCAAAAGATGAAAGTTGCTTATTTATCGATTTTAGATTTTCCACTTAAATGTTTAAATGGAATATAAGTTTTTGTTGCTTATTTCGTTTAAGCACTAAAAGCAAGATGAAGATAGACAAATAGACACTTTCACTCAACAAAAAGGAAAACTCAATCAAAACAAAGTTCAAGAAAGAAAACAAAGTTTCAAGAAGTTTCCTTCAAAAGCAACTCAAAAATGACTTTTCAACAATGCTCTAACAAGACTGAAACTTGATGACCGAGAAATAGGCAATGAAGCACTTTGCGAGTTTACGACACAAAACAAGTGGGAACTCAACAAAAAAGGTGCTTTGAAATGCTTTTAACAATCAACAAGAAGCGAGATGAGCTTGGCAATGGAAACCAAAAGATTGAAAAGACAACTTTCAAGAAAGCGTGAACAAACGACTTTCAGAAAGGAAGAAAAGCAGATGGTCATCAAAATAGTTCAAACATGCAAACCAAAAAGTCATTAAAACATAATTGAACACAAAGATCGCAATCAATCTTTATGGCCTAAATACACAGAGCAACCAAGATTCCTTGTGAGAAACCTTGTGTGGTTAAGAAAAAATAAATGAAGTTTGCAAGAAAAACGAACAAGACCAACCTTTTCACAATCAGAGAGAATTCGAAACAAAACGCTTGCTGTAAAACTAAAGAGTGTGACAGAACAGTGATTGTTCCAAACTGAATCAGACTAGCATACTATCTTCTAGAAACAAACAAATTTTAAAAATCTTGAAAATTAAATATATACGCGACTTTGTTTGCACATAGATGCGTGTATACGCAACAAGTCTTAAGGAAACATGCGTATATGTAGGTTCACTTAAGGAAAGATGCGTATATACGCTTCTGTAAACAGAGAAACCATCGTATAAAAAAGCTTCCAAGAAAAACAAAAAAGAGTCTGGAAAAAACTGATCAAAGCTCACAATTCAGGCACTGACTACACAGTAACAGAAGATAAAGAGACAGCTCAACCTTGATTGGCTTGAATACACCAAAAATAGGAACAGCAATAGTGTTGTCCATAGCGGAGTCGCTAATTCTGTTGTGGGATAAACTCCCCTAGGGTCTTGGGTGAATACCCTAGCAGGCTGAAGGTTATCTATGCAAAGAAACACAAATTCCATGCAATCATAATGCTACTATAAGCAAACTCTACGATAGGGGACGTACCTAAGGTCCTACATTTGAGAAGAACCTTCTAGGGTCTAAACAATCAATTCAAGAAAGTACAGTAATATGTGGACTAAACATCATAAAGAAACCATCTTCATATTGTAAGGAAAGGTAGTTTATGAAATTAAAGAACCGTTCACATATGAATCATAATATGAATATCATAACATGAAGAATATCTATATCAGGAACAAAGACATGTGTTTCTTTTATTATAGACAAATAAAGTACAAAAAAGGAATAATTTCACCTGATTTGTCCTTTTGCAGGCTCCAAACGGAACCGTCTCCCGGGTTTGTCTAGTCTCAAGCCTTTAACAAAATCCTTCCATGACTTACTCCATGATCTCTCAAGTAGTATGAAATCATCAACACACACAAGGAGAAAAGGGTTTCCTGTAGAATGGGGGAAGTGTAGGAGGCATAAGGATCTTCAAACCTGGTCAGAGAAATCTCAGCATAGTAATCTTTCTCTCTTCTCTCCTCCCTTTGGCCTTCCCATAGAAGCCTTTTTATAATTCTCCCAAAGTAGTTTTTTAGTTGGGAATTCGTTGGGAACAGTTGGGCCACGGGCACTAACAGGTAATCAACAGGTAAAACCCGTGATCTCCACCCAAAATTAAGGAGATTTACTTTTTTTAAGTGTTTTTAAACATATAAGCGGGTTGGGTATACACAGACCCACGTATACATGCGTTTAGCTCAGGTCAATGTTGCATATAGGGAATAAAACACTATTTTTTAAATTTGGGATCAGGTCTAGAAGGAGGGGTTGCCCTAGGCCATGAGTGCAGCATCACAAACCTCAAGAGTGAGTTTTGGAGCTATAACACACATATGAGGGTATTTGGATGTGATGCATATGTACATGTTCCAAAGGATAAACGAACCAAGTTGGATGGTGTCATGCGGAAAGAGTTATTTTTGCGGACAAACCTAACCTCCCTAGGAGTCTAAGACTCTCTAGTGACAAACAAACCAAACAAGAGCAATCCATCTCTAAACACACATTATTCTATAATAATTCAAATGTTTTCCGATCTTACCTTAGGTCCAACGCTTATTGTAGTAGTCCAGCCTTGCTGATCCAGATGAGCTCCTCCTTCACTTTAAGACCTGCATACACTAACAAAGCAAACGATTACATAACATCTGAATATTCATCATAAAACAAAGCATATTCATCACATAGACCAAGGAGTACATGAAATAATTCATTAACAACAAATCATTGAGAAGAATGGACTTATTTGTATTAAAGAAACAAAAAAGGAACCATTACAACCTGAGCCTTGGTGTTGTGCAAGCTCCTCCCAGGGTCCAACAAGAGATTTCCTTCTACTTTGACAAGCTCACCCACTCCCAATATGGCAACAAGGAAGGATAGTGATCTCTCCTCACAAGTCAACAATGGAAGTCCTAATTCCAGCAGCATTTACCCTTTAGAATGTTCAGCTTTCAACCTCCCCTCCTCTGGCCCAATGCCCGTATTTATAGTATTCTAGAGGAGGTTATTCAGTTCCAACATCAATGGGATACTCCCTCTTTTGGATGGGGTAGCTCCTCTCTTGATGGGATAAGCTCCTCTATCTTAGGGGTGCATGAACCATCTGGAGGCGCTCAATACACGTCAAGAACTCTTCTAGAAGGCTCTAGAAGTGACCACAAGTAACTTTTTAAAGATGAAACTTGCGCCTTTTGACTTTTACAGGGGTACCACCCAACCTTTAGCATACAGAGCGTATAAGTACGCAGGTGCAGTGTATTTGGGATGCGTACACGCAGGGAAGGTAGAGAGAAACTGCGTACCCAGAGATAAACATGTTTTTAAGTGACTTTCTCTCTTTTGAAGTTTTGACATGAAGAGCAGAGGTATGGGGCTTTGACAAAGAGGACAATATGGCTATTGATGGGGCCATAGAATTGCAGATAGTCAAGGTGACAAAATTCAGTGTAACAGATTGCCCCCTAAAGTACGAAGCCTGTAATAGATAAGGGTGTTAAGTCATATAGGAAGGGTGAAGTACTTTATCATTTCGAGGATCATCTTGCGGATAGCCCGGTTGGAACCTGCAATTTTCAACACAAAATACATGTATAATATCATATCATACTGAGGTAGGCATTCCCATACTCAGATTAAAAACTTTAACTATTGGACTAACTATTCTGGTACAAGAATGATTTCATAATACATCATAATCATAGACTCGTGTAGACACAGTATGGACGTGGCCATCTGTTTATGATTGGTCTACAACATAATGAATACAAAACTCCTCGCAGCCTGGATGGCGGGAACTAGATCCAGGGTCTTCATTTATGTTCCCCGAATTGGTACGATTCTAGCCATGTGAATAAATGAGTCGATGTCGAACATGGTAGAAACCACTTGATTACCAGTCAATGATGTAAACTGTTAACAAGTGTGGGAGAGACCACCAGTAATGTCAATGGTTCTCAAAGTACCCAGCACAATCCATGAGATGTGAATGAATGAGTCGGTGTCGAACATTTCATGGAATCCTTTGATCGCAAGTCAATGATGAAAACTGACGTCGAAGGCGAGAAACCTTCCATTGATGTATGCAGACCTCAAGGTACTAACGATTTCTAGGTCAACTTTCTAGATAATGTGCTGATGTCGATAGAAAGAGACTCGTCGCAGGCAAGCGCACAACACGAAATCATAGTTCAAGTTGAAGAAATGTTGCTGCAAGGACTGACTCAATGATGACACAATGAATGATAGGTATTTTGTGGTTGAATGTTTTTTTTCAGACCTCTTGAACACATAACGACACAACAGATGGTTTGGTGATAAATGACTCAAAGTCGACTCCCATAACCCGGCTAAAGATGTCAAAGATTTTGGTCAACTGTGAGGTAAAGGATTTCCCAACCCAGGTGAATGAATAAGTGTCGTGTTCAAGAGTGGTAGTAAGGTTTTTCTTGAGACAAAAGGATATCAAATAGGCTCATTCTTCTCATTTTTCCCCCACCATTTCTGGCAAGTACCTCTTTATTTTTTACAAGCTTGAGGAGGATAACATATACTTGTTTGTAAGCTCATCCTTCGGATGAGTCCAACTTAGTTTTTGATGCGAACCCTAAGAAGGAGTGGTCCGTTCCTGTTTGTAATAGAACAGGTCCTTTACTGTGAAATTTTAACGAGTCCAGTATAGGAGAAACTCGACGCTTTTCATGTTTAGGGAGTCTGAAAAACTTAGAAAACTCCAAATTGAACTTTTTCGTAAAGTTGTGTCTCCTAAGCCCGAAAATGTATAAAATAATACCTAGGAGAACCGCTTGATCTTGCGACCAAGGATATTTTCATAGTTAGTGTCTTTGGCCTGAAAAGTAAAAAGCGATCAAAGACACGTCGTTTTATTTCCAATATCGAATTTGAAACGACAAAAATCCGACAATCTTTTCTTGTTTTCACGGTTAGAAAAGGGCTATAAGGGGACCGTCTTTTAATTCCGTTTTAACGAGTGTAAAAGAAACGCTCGGCAATCTTTTCAGTTTTTAGGAGTCAGAAAAGGGCTTAAAAGATGACTCTGATGTCTGATTTGTGAAAAAATGACAAGTTTCCTTGAAAGTCCCTCTATCCTGCACAAAAGTGAAACATTACTCATACCTGTTTGAGATGGGCAAAAATGCATTAAAATGACCTTCCATGGTGAAAAATAAAAAAATATAACATTTATTCATCCAAAAAACCTATAAAAAGACCTTTTACCATGTCATTTTTAGCATTTTACTATTGAGGTTGAGAAAAGAGCTTTTGGCAAGAAACTTCTCGTGGAGATTGCGGAAAATCAGACCGTCGGAATCGAAC
>APFE030836988.1:57126-89011 GCA_000404065.3 Pinus taeda
GAGCAGAGGTATGGGGCTTGACAAAGAGGACAATATGGCTATTGATGGGGCCATATAAACTGCAGATAGTCATGGTGATAAATTTCAGTGTAACAGATGGTAAATCTGAAAAGTGCATCTTTATTAGGTACAAGGATGGTTTAAAGGGTTATAAAGTTTGGAACCTAGTAACAAGGAATGTTGTGTACAACTGAGATGTGGTGTTCAGAGAGGTGAAAGATGTTATTAAACATGAAGTCCAAACAAAGGAACCTAAGAAGATAGAGTTTGAGTTAAAGGAGGAAGAATCAGACCCTTCAACAGAGGAGGAATCAGAAGATGAAGAGCCGCAAACTCCGGCTGTAAGAAGATCAATTCGAGAAAGAAGGAAACCAGAAAGGTATAGTCCATCTGCTTTCTATTCAAATTTTGCTTTATCTATTACTATTGATGATCCCAGAACTGTGAAGGAGGCAGTGGATTCAGAGGATGGAAGACTCTAGGAAGAGGCCATGGTTGATGAAATGGAATCTTTGCACAAAAATGAGGCTTGGGATCTGGTGGAGTTACCGGCTATAAGGAAACCCATTGGTAGCAAATGGGTGTTCAAAAAGAAGACAAATGCAGAAGGAAATGTGGAGAAATACAAAGCTCAGTTGGTAGCAAAAGGTCATTCCCAGGTGCCGGGAATTGATTTTGGTGATATTTTTTCTCCTGTTGCCAAGGTAACTTCTATTAGATTACTTTGATTTGTTTTTGCTGCTTTGATTTTGAGGTAGAATAGATGGATGTGAAGACAACATTTCTTGAGGGGGATCTGGAAGAGGAGATCTACATGAAACAACCTGAAGGTTTTGCAGTGAAGGGTAAGAAAGAACTGGTATGTAAGTTAAAGAAGTCTCTGTATGGGTTAAAATAGCCACCAAGGATGTGGTATCAAAAATTTGATACATTTATACGAGGACTTAGCTTCACCAGAAGCAAAGCAGATCATTGTGTGTATTTTAAATTAATTGGTGACCACGTTATTTATTTGGTCTTGTATGAGGATGATATGTTGCTGGTTGGAAATGAAAAAGAAACTATCTAGGATTTGAAGACCCAATTGTCCTCCGAATTTGACATGAAAGATCTTGGTGCTGCAAACTATATTTTGGGCATGGAAATTAAAAGAGATTGGGAAAAGAGGAAGCTCTGGTTAAACCATAGGAAGTATGTCGAAACAATATTGTAGAGGTTTAATATGCAGGATAGTAAACCGGTGAAGGTTCTTATTCCTATAGGTGTAAAGCTATCTACTGAATAGTATCCCAAGACACAAGAAGAGGAAGAGGATATGTCCCATGTTCCATATACAAATGTAGTTGGTAGCCTAATGTATGCAATGGTCTGTACTAGACTAGACATTGCACATGCAGTGGGAGTATTGAGAAGGTTTATGTCAAAACTAGGAAAGGAGCATTAGACAACAGTGAAGTAGGTTTTCGGGTATTTGCGTGGCACTAGTGATTATGGTTTGTGCTACCAAGGAAGACCAGGATTGGACAGAGTGTTGGATATTCATGGTTTTGTTGATGCAGACTGGGTTGGAAATCTGGATCAGAGAAGATCTACAAGTGGGTATGTGTTTAACCTATTTAGAGGCGCAGTTAGTTGGATAAGTAAGAAACAATCTGTAATGGAACTATCAACTATAGAGGCGGAATACATGGCAGCCACTCATGCAAGCAAAGAAGCAGTTTGGTTGCAAAGATTGTGTTCAAGTATGGGGTTAGTACAGGGAGCTATAAGGATAGACTGTGACAACTAAAGTGCAATTTTCTTGGCGAAGAACCTTGCTAATCATTGAAAGAGAAAGCACATTGATGTTCAATATCACTTTGTGAGGGATATGATAGAAGACAAAAAGGTGTTTCTCGTAAAGGTGGACACTTTGAAGAATACTGCAGATGCATTGAAAAAATCTATGAGCTCTGAGAAGTTCTCCTGGTGTAGAGAAACAATGGGAGTTTTAGGGCTGGAAAAATGACTAAGCTCTCCTATGGCCCCCTTTGGAAAGAAAACAACAGGTGGGATAATGTTGGGTTGTGTCATATTCTTTCCATGTTGTTAATAGGGGGTTTGAAGGGCACCCGTAACCCCACTTTATGGGGTCCGGGGCAGCGCCCTAGAAAATTTTGGTTTTGGACCCTATGTTAGGTTGGGCGGACCCACCTATGGTTTTGTGCATGATTTTCGCACATGTTTTTTGGACGCGATGGTTTTTCGGTCCATGGTATTGGACGTGATGGTTTTCAGTCCATGGTATTGAATGCTTCGACATGTCTAAATATGTCTTGTAACATTGAAAGGAATGTAATGAAAAATCAAGCTAGTAGTCTGGGTTTTGGGATCCAGTGGGAAAATCTCTATGTATATGTGTTTTATGTGTTGTGATCTCGCATTGTTTATTTTTCTATGTTTTAGAATTCGTATGCAGGTAATTTCTGTATGGGATTAAAACCTACAGAAAATTGAGGGGTGCATACTCATCCACTTGGCATGGTAATCCAAATACTAATAACATGCAGGGTATCAAGAGAATGAAGTAGTGCTTTCATACACTATAAATCTATTATTGCTTAAACACCTAAATATATAATATACACTTTAAGGAATAGATTACAATGGTGTTATGAGAACGACGAAGGAGAAAACCAAATTGCTACTATGAATAGCTCCAGTGATTTATATTGACCTCAAAATTATACGTTCTAAATGAGGACTATATCATTAAGCTACATGTCTCTTTATACTTGTGACCAGGAAAAATTTTAAGGATGGAGATTTATCTTAAAGTTTACAAACCTTGGTGAATCCCACTAGTCCATAATATGAAATCTATAAAATATTTGGAGATATTTTTGTGTAAAAATTCAAATTTATAATATTTTTATATAGTCTATATATAATGTTTTGGTGATTTTTAGGGTAAAATAATTTCATTCTATAAAATTTGGGCAAATAATTTTTACAAAAAAATTGAAACTAGCGAAACCCTTTTTTAGAAAAAGTATAGAAAATTAGCCCATGGGTGAATATTAGCCCTAAAATTTTCCCTGCTTGTGACAGGGCATGCTAGTATCACTACTTCCCATCTAGAAAAATAGTGGATGCTAAAAAAATAAATGAGAGACTTCAGAGTCCAAACCACAATTATCCAAGCCAAAATTATTAACAGTGCAATTAAACATTTAGTGGGAACCTTAAGGTACTTGAATGATGTTAAAGGTGGAACGAGGAGCAAAAGATTACACATAAACTGTAGAGAAACATTCCTTAATGTCTTCACCATCTTGACCACACTATATACGCAAGAAAATCCCCTTATGCTACAAAATAATAAACATTTTTCCATCAAAATGACAGAGACTTTGTGAACTCCAAGGATAATATATCAATTAATGGAGTGATTATTTTAGTTATGCTTGGAAATTCAAATAGTTTACCACCCCCTCACTGTTATAGACATATTTGGGCACTTCAACCCCAATCTCATATGTCGATAAACTAGGGCTCTTCAACCCCTAAAAGTGTTGTTTCATACACTAAAAGATCATGGTCATCTGATTACATCATTCCCCAAAATTTCCACTTGAAAAACCATCCAGAAATGGCCTAAACTGAACCATACTAACTGCTACACTGGCTAGGTGTGATGCATACTGAGTGGTATACTACTCAGGTGTGATGCATACTATTTGGGCATTCTTTAGGGTGTGATGGCCAAGAATGGACAAATATCTGAGATAGTTTGCTAGGTGGTTGATCATGGAATCTTCTAGAAACTTCTCCTATGACACTTGCCTCTCTGAATTCACCCAGGGATGAGTAAGAGATCCAAGAAATCTCCAAGTGGAACCGAATGTAACAAGTGGAATGACACTAATCAAAACCTCGAAGATGAATCAAACCCTTGCACACATCTATAAATGGATCCCTTATCTAAGATATCTAAAGGCTGGAATTTTGTGAATTGCAAGGAAAAAACATTGTATTGTTGGTCTGATCTTGCGATTTCATGAGGTGAAGAGGGATTGATTCTAGGAGGATGATGCTGGATCATACAATTGGGTTGTAATTCTTTCTTCTATTTAATAAAGTTCTTCAATTTTTCTTCCATATAATTGTGCAATTGTCAATGTTATCATTTGTGAATGCTATTGTATGTTCATTATATATCTGATTCTGTAATGCTTATGATATAATAGATCAAGATGCTTTGACAGTGCTTTGTTATTGTGTTTCTATAGGTACTCTCCAAGCAGGATAAGTACGTGGAGGAGTTGCAAGCTCTGTCAAGGAGGAGAGAGATCAAGCAAAGGGATTAAGGAGAAGTTCTAGGTTGGTTCCATTGTCTCTCTCTCTTATCTATTATACATAGAAGAAATTGTGAATTGTTTTAGACTGTTGTTTCTAGGGTAGCTGCAAAACCTAGAGGGCTAGTCGTTCAAAAAGACACTAGTTTTCCTAGAAAGAAATTGGTGACTCTGCTGGAGAGTGAATAGATGTCTGTTTATTGTTATTGTTTGCTTTATAAACTATAGAGAAAACCTAAAATTAGCTAGGAAGCCTTCAAACTGCTCTTTCTCTGCAATTGCATAGTAGATGAATGCTGCTTCAATCAATCTTTGGTTCAGTTTATGAATTAAACATTTGACTTACAAGCATTCTAGATGCCATTTTGGTAGCTCAGTAACCTCTCAAGACATTATTTTTTACTTTTCTCTTTATTGAAGATCATAGCTCAACTTAACTCACTGAAATCAGCTACACATCTGAGCTAAAACCCACTTCAATTACTCTCCCTGGCCCATCGCATTGTCTGTCACTGTAAGCCAGTATGCATCACACTTATCGAGTGTAGTAGGTGTGATGCATCCATGTTTCTGTGAAGCCCAGGTGCGATGACTAACAAAACCTATTTACATTCTAGAAATTGGGGGTTTTTGTCCTTGTTTTCAGTTTTGTTTAGTTGTTTTTGCTGCTTATGAACAGTACCTCATTACTGAAGCCTACTTGCATCACATAGATCATCCTCCATTGATTAGTATTAGTAATTTTTCTTTTATGTATTTTTCCATCATTTACAATCCTTCATCGAAAAGTTGTTTATATCGATTTTTCGCTTTGATGCAAAAAGAGTCATAACTATCGTTTTGTGTTGAGAAGAGAAGTGTCATGGATTCCCCCTTTCCTAAATAGTCAATTGAACTTTTCGTCATGTATTTGATTTGATTTGTTAATATTTGAAGTGTCAAAATAATTTTTTATTCAAAATTGAAAAGTGTTGTTTAGTCTTCCTTTCTATTTTGAAAAAGAAATTGTCGAAAATGTCGCTTTGAGTAAAATATTTCAGATCTTTGCTACACTTAATTTTCCTTTTTAGCATTTTTCACATTAAGGAAGAACGAAAAAAAATACATGCATTTGCATTTGCATTTAGTTTGTGTTCAAAAAATGATTTAGGAAAATGCACTAGTGTGTGCTCTTTGTTTTTTGTTTGGAAGAATTGTAATCTTCTTTCCCTAGTAGCTAGGATTTTCATTGCTCAAAATAAACAACGATTGTTATCATTGTAAATTGCATTTTAGGAATTTCAAAAAATCATCATCACGCAGTGAACCATTGAAAGGAAAAATTTAAACAAAATCAACTCTAAAATAAATTTCAATGAACCTAACAACACTTTGGAACTTAACGCAACACATCTAGAGGTCTAGGCTAGAGATGTGTTCCGGCGTCGTAAAAACTAGTAACTATCATTTTCATTGAAGGTTAGGTGATTCCTCCTCCTTGATATGAAAAGTGCTAGCATGGACTTGTACTCCCTGTACTGTCGTGTATATATTGGGAGACCACAATAGGCTTATATCCTTTATCCATAGGAAGTCGAGTCTGCTGCCCTATCGATTGTAATGCACTGAACACAACATTTGGGAAGATTGACTTCCGTACATAAGTCCTTGGTAATTTCTCTTTAATTTATCACCAAGGTGTATATTGTAGTTTTGCGATTGGTTTTGTAATCCCTTATCTAGATTTTCTAGAGTAGTCACTTTCGTTCCTTTTTAACTCTTTAAAAGAAAAGGTCTATCTGACCACTTGTCACTTCAGGCTCATTAAAAATCGAAGGGGACTAAAGTCATCTTTAGATTTTTCTCGACTCTTAAAAATTGAAAAAGCAAAGTTGTGTCAAAGCATCATTAAAATTAATTTAAATCAGAATAACATCCATGTTCCTTGGTTGATCTTAGGTTGAGAGATATGGAGACAAATCCGGGATCCACCAATCAAGGAATCCCTTTTGAGGGGAATCCTAGTCCTTTTTCTTCTTGGGGAAATATTGGTGCTTCGTATATGGCCACATTGTCCCTTTCGGGAATTGCAATTGGCCTGCCAGTATGGCTATTCTCAACCTATGTGGTCCAAAATTTCGTCATTCCTTTGCAATCGAATCAGCATCCAGTTGATACTGAAGTTGACTCTTCACCTTCTTCTTTGTTTGCTTCTCCCTCCCCTTCTTCCTCTTCACTTGGCGAAAGTAGTGATGCTAGTAACCAAGTGGCTGAGAAGAAGAAGAAAGGGAAGGAGAATAAGAAGAAGTCAATTCAGCAAGGGGGCAACCATGAATCATCTGGTGAAAATATGCACATTAAAGCTCCTAAACCCAAATTTCCTTGCATAATTTGTAGAGGAGACCATTTTCATCGAGATTGTCCTTGCTTTCCTCGGATCTTGAGAGAATGGTCTCCCCGTTCACACCATTTGGTGTCATCAACCTCTAGTGATCATGTTGATAGTACACCATCAGCTAGTAATAGTGAGGTTCATGGACAGAAAGGAAAGGTCAAAGTTCCATGTAGGTTATGTGAAGGTAATCATTCCCTTCACTGTTGTCCTTTTTTAGATGAAGCCAAAAGAGTATTGGATAATCGTCCTGCTTCACCACATCGACTTCCATCTGGCTACAGGAAACTCTCCCCAAGTCCTTTACTAGTTGAAAAATCGACTGACTCAAATGAACCGTCAGTTGAAACCACTCTCTTTGAAAGTGAATCTCATGAGTCCATACCCAACCAAAGTCAATAGGTCGAGGTGAAATTCGACCCAATTTTACCTTCAGAAGATTATACCCTTCCCGAAGAGAGTGAGAACGATACCATTCAAATTCTTTTCATCACTTCAGAGTCTGATGAACTTGGGGGAAATCTGCCCATTCCTTCATAACAAGAGGAAAATCCCCCAGTTCTCATAAATCAAGGGGTTATTTCTCCCATTTATTAGGTACCCCCTCCATGTAGTCTAGTCACTTCCTTTGATTGAAATTGACTAGCAAGATCCTACCTTCCTTCTTATGTACCTTTCCAAATCATAGTACATGTTTAAAAAATGATCGTTTCTGGCATTATCATAGATTAAGGTGCATGAGTGAGCATCCTTTCCTCAACTGCTTGGAAAGCACTTGGTTCGCCATTGCTTATGCCTCTTACGCAAAAAATTTTAGGCTTTAACAAAGGAACCAGTCGATCGTTAGGGATACTTCCTAAGTTACCAATCACTTTGGGAGGGAAAACCTTTCATTTGAACTTGATGGTAGTCCCAAGACCATTAGATTACAATCTACTCCTTGGATGTGACTATGTTTATAACATGGAAGCTATTGTTTCAACACTCTTCCGAGTGAAGTGCTTCCCACATGAAGGAAAAATTGTCACTGTTGACCAGCTTTTATTTCCCAGTCCAAGCATAGCTCCAAGTCAATGATCATCCCTAAATGGTCCTTTTACATCAGTGGTATTTCTTGAACCTTCATTCCATCTACCTAATTTCCATGAGTAGTCTGGTGAATGTAACGAAGCTTGGGGCCATGCACCCTTTTCTATTTTGTGGACGAACCCAACCGAAAATATAAGTTTCCCTATAGCTTATGTGATTAGTCTGCCACACCATTCACCTTTCTCTATTCTGCGGACGAAGCCAAGGAAGTGTTTTGGCTATTCTGTGGACGAAATTGTCCTACCTAACCTCAGTAGTTTCCATATGGTTACTGGCGACTCTCATTTTCATCGTGTTGGGGCCATGCAAACATTTTTCTCGTTTTTTAATTTCAATTTCTATCTTTTTTAGTTTTGTCATTTATAGATTTTTAGTTTTTCCATTTCTAGCTTGTGTAAAAATGAAACTAAACACCGAGCATAGTTCCCCCAAGGTTCAAGCTCATTAAAAAATGAACCCACCTTCTGTAAATAACCTTTGTGATTGCCACTCTATCAGCGTTTTGAGCCTTTGTTGTGTACCTCTCATCACCTCCATTCTTTTGGCTGATCAATATGCTTCCATCTGGTTGTTTACCCTTTTTGAGGAAAAACTATGATGAGTGGTCTTGTTAGCCAACCTCTTCCCAAAAATGACCATGTTTTGAGAAGTTCCAAGCTTACCTGGAACTAGTTGCTACCCTAGACACCACTCATTCCTCAAAACCGAGTCTCCTTTAATCCCTTTTCAGACTTGTTAAATATGAAAAGATTGTCGATAAATTGACATTTCCCGCTCATTAAAGTGATTGGAAGTGCCACCCCTCCTATATATTCTAATATTTTTCAAACCTGAGGGATTATCTCATGAAAAATTTCAAGCACTTGTATTTTTCAGCTTGCTAAAGTGATCGGAAAACTCATCCCTTTTGTATTATTTTATCCTTTTTCGGACCTAAGGGATTATGCTACGAAAAGGAACTACTGGAGTTTCATTTTCACCCCTTTTAAAACTATCTAAATGTGAAAAGGACTGAGTTATCCTTTTCGTTAAACTCGTTGAAAAAATAGTGACAAACTTGTCCATTCTAGACAAGAACAAGTTTCACTGTCGCTAGACTCGTTAAAACATAGCGACAGGTTTGCTCAAAGGGAAAATTATAGAACAAGCATATGTTATCCTCCTCGAGCTTGAAAAAAATAAAGAGGTACTAGTCAGCAATGACTGGGGAAAAGGGAAGAAACTTGAAGAAATTTATGGTAGAAGGTCGCTCTTGAACATGAGACTTTCACATATTCACCATTATTGAGTTGGGTTGGGTTATTCCGTTCACCGGTCATCTCACCATTGGTCTTCCACACCATCCATATTTTGGTGTTAATGCTACCAATCCATCTCAGTGTCACTGAAATTTTCAAGAGAAGTCATTCAATTGAGAAACCACAATCCAGTTAATGCCTCATCCACTGCAATTCCACCAACCTTCATTCTTTTCATGACTGTCGTTCCTGAACCTTGTGTCATCATATCGTTTTCACCTCCAGAAAATCATTTGCTTCATTTCATGTCATAGATGTGGGATAAATTAAGGCCCTCCTATGACGAGTCACTTCTTGTCGACATCAACTCATTATCCAAGAAGTTGGCTTAGAAACACCCCTTTCATTACTTTGAAGCTTGTATGCCTCAAGGGAAAGTTTCTCACTTTTGGTGATAGGTTGACATCAATGGCCTTCGACCGAAATATTTTGCATGGTGTTCAACATCAGATCATATATTCAAACCACATGAATTGTACTATAGTACCTTGATGGTCATTATCATTATCAACGATTCCTCTCGCATCTGTTAACAATCCACATTATTGGCTGGTAATCAGGCGATGTCTTTCCATGTTCGACTTCAGAACATCCCTTCACATGGATTGACTTGTACATCAGGTGAAGATTGAACGAGTTTGAAGACCTCGGATCTAATTTCATCCATCTATGCTACAATATATTCAGGGCTATAAAGACATCAAATGTACAAAGAAGCTGCACAGATGGTCATTGGAGCCAAGGATGATGACTCTACATCTGAATAATCACTAGTCTACAATTGCGGATGACTATCTAATCTATGTACATGAAATGAATTTATAAAGTTGAGCATGGGAATGCTCGCCTCATATAGATCATGAAAATTATATTATGATGATGTATTGTATTGTATCTTATACGGGTCACCTTCCAGTTTGAAACCTCAGATCCTCATGATAAAGCATTTCACTCGACATCAAGATTTACGACTTCATGCTTTAGGGGGAAACTGTTATAGACACATTTGGGAACTTCAACCCCAATCTAATATGTCAATAAACTTGGGCTCTTCAACCCATAAAAGTGTTGTTTCATACCCTAAAAGATCATGGTCATCTGATTACATCATTCCCTTAAAGTTCCACCTGAAAAAACAACCCAGAAATGGCCTAAACTAAACCATAATGACTGCTACACTAGCTAGGTGCGATTCATACTGAGTGGTACACTACTCAGGTGTGATGCATACTATTTGGGCCTTCTATAGTGAGTGATGGCAAGGATGGACAAATGTCCGAGGTAGTTTTCTAGGTGGTTGATCATGGAATCTTCTAGAAACTTCTCCTATGACACTTGCCTCTCTGAATTCGCCCAGGGATGAGTAAGAGATCCAAGAAATCTCCAAGTGGAACCAAATGTAACAAGTGGAATGACATTAATCAAAACCCTAGAGATGACTCACACCCTTGCACACATCTATAAATGGATCCCTTATCTAAGAGATCTAAAGGTTGGAATTTTGTGAATTGCAAGGAACTGCTGATAGTTTGTATTTGAGGAAAGAGCATTGTATTGTTGGTATGATCTTGCTATTTGATGAGGTGAAGAGGGATTGATGCTGGATCAGACAATTGGGTTGTAATTCTCCCTTCTATTTAATAAAGTTCTTCAAGTTTTCTTCCATATAATTGTGCAATTGTAAATGTTATCATTTGTGAATGCTATTGTATGTTCCTTATATATCTGATTCTGTAATGCTTATGATATAATATATCAAGATGCTTTGACTGTTCTTTGTTACTGTGTTTCTACAGGTACTCTCCAAGCGGGACAAGTATGGGGAGGAGTTGCAAGATCTGTCAAGGGAGAGAGAGATCAAGAAAAGGGATTAAGCGGAAATTCCAGGCTAGTTCCATCATCTCTCTGTTATGTATTATACATAGAATAAATCGTGAATTGCTTTAAATTGTTGTTTCTAGGGTAGCTGCCAAACCTAGAGGGCTAGTTATTCGAAAAGACACTAGTTTTCCCAGAAACACTCACGTGCATATATCACATTTAAGCATCGGCATAATATGGAGGAGAATCACAGTTGCTAAAAATTGTCTTTCTCTATCTAGAGGTAGGAATGACTACAAAATTTTGATTCAAAGCATGAGAAGAAATGGGAAAACTTATGTTCCCATATGGAATATGAAACCATGTGAGGTGAATGATATTACATATAGCTAAGTATATCCACCCTTTTCATATCTTGAACAGTTCAATATAATTGGGCTAGAGTACTAGGAGAAAAATAAACAGAATCTAGGTAAGTACTTTAACATTCCCTTTCTAGAATCAGTAGCATGAGTGAACTTCCTACATGTTGTCTATTTGTTTTGATTTTATTTCACTACTTATAATCCCCTTGTTTAGTGGATTTGAGGAGGTATTTTGATACAATTCCTCTAGAAATTTATTGATCATTGGGAAAAACATAACTCAGATCCTCTTCACAATTAGAATTCAAACCTATCACAGTGACAACATTACATGTTTATGAAATTTTGGTCCCTGAGGTAAGACCTTGGCCTAGAGGTCTAATATGAGGTTGTTCTGAGGAGAAAACCATCATGGGAGATTCTGGGCTTTAATCCAAGTTTACAGAGAGACAAAATTAGTCACCTATGTAGAACAGAGGAACATACATGGCCTTGATTCATCCATGCTTTTCGGTTGCACTATTGAAGGATCTTAGGTCCTTCTAGGGATTGTTTTTAGATTATTCCCATCAGAATTTTTTGAGGGCCAAGTGTAACAGATCTTGAAATTTGAGCAGAAAAAACATTGTTATTATATTCATCTAGAATTTGAAGAAAACCTTAATTAAAGAAGTAGCAAGCAACTTCATAGTTTTGGAAGGAGGGTCTTAGGCATCTTTTGGAGTAGCATTTGAAGGGTTATTTAAAGTGAAATTGAAGCAAGCATGAAGGACCTTTTGAATCATTTTATAAATATCTCTTTTAGGTGACTTAACACATACTTGAAGTCCTATTGTACACCTTTACATCAGTTTTGAAGCAGCATATCTTGAAGGGTGAACACAATTTTGGAGTACTGAATTCTATCCTTTCAAGGACTTTTGATGATACCTTGAATATTGGTTGAAGGAAGACTTGGTTTGAATTTTTCAATCTCTAGAGATAAGGTTGTTGGGAAACATTTGGAGGAACCATGTGACAGTCTTGACAACATCCTTAGAGCAGACTTTGAAGAGCATTTTGGAGGACACTTTGAGAGGACAAACCTTGAAGAAACCTATTTAAGAATTCACTGTCATGAAATGCTTCTTACTATTATCCTTCTTCCTCCCTAGATTTCCCTATCCCTTTCCCTAGTGTTACAACCCACACTATTTCATATTCCTCTATAATTTGTGTTACAGTTTTAGCCTCTACAATTTCACTTATATTTTCCCCTATTTGTGATATAGTTATTGCTTCCTCTAGCATCACACTCTATCCCCTATATTCCAAATTTGATAGAAATAGGGGAATGCCTAAAAGGTCACCCAAAATGTGACCCACATACTTTAATTCAGGCATGACAAGAGGTAACACATGTACATTTGGACACCCAATACCATCTGCTACAACATTTTCCAGAAAAAGAAGGTTGATTTTACCAATCTATAGTGTTGTAAATTGTTCAATAGCTAGAAGTGGTACAAGAAAATAAAGTATTGTTTCCATTTGCAAGTGAACTAATTTTGAATGAAGTATTCTATATTGGTCCATGGTAAGGGTAGGGACTTCTATCAAACCCATTTATTTTCTACACCAGCACCTCCACTTCCTGCAAAAAACCATTCTTTACTTCTAGTAGCAACACCTTCCAAGAAAAAAATGTTGTCCCTTGTGAGGCAATCCTTTCACTATAGATATTCATCCATTCTATTCAGTAGGAGTGCCCATAACTATAACCTAATACTATATTCAGACAATCAATGGGTTTCAAATCTTTCTCCAAGTTATATTTTTATGCAATGTTGTAATTAGCATCTTGGAACCATTGATAGACACATTATGAATTTATTTTATGAATATTAAAACTAAAATATATAGAATAAACGATTTCCACAAGATTTGTTAATTTTTTTTTGGAAAATTCCAATGTTAGCATGTTCAAGCCAACTTTTTCCAAAATTCACCCTTTCAACAAAACCTACATTGATCCTTACCAAGAAAAAAGATAGTTCTAGAGATCCTCAAAAAAATAAATTTATGGATAATGGAATCATAGTAGAAGGATGCTTACAGATATATGATAATCTAAGGAGTCCAACAAAATCTTGGGTTTTCCCATCTAACACCCTAGGCATACTTTAATGGAAAGTTCTAAATAACTTCATTCAAAAACACATTGTGAATTTGATCCATGGGTGAAAAGCTAAACCAAGTGTATAAATGAGTTCCAAAATATAAAAATAGTGTGTTTAACCAAAGACGATCACACTATCTGAAATAACTTGAGTCAAGATCTTGCAAAATTGGAAACTTTGTGAGAAAATTGCATTGATATTTTCTAAGCTAAACTCTATCAGAAAAGATCTTCAAAGAGTACAATTTTAAACTGATGGAATCAAACAAAATGTTTCTCCTAGATATGATCTAATTTTAGGAGTCTAACATAATTTATGGGTCACCTATCTAAGTCCTAATTAGATTTTTTGTCAATTTTCAACATCTTCATTTGGATTTTAACAAATAGTTTCCCTCTTTATTTGGATTTTAACATCCATATCTTGATTCCAAAGGAGAGAATAGTTAGAGTAGTCATAAGAATAAAATAAGAAAAAAAAGACATATGAGCTATCCTCTATACATGAGTAGGAAATTTCCACGTTTACAGAGGTTAAGAATAAACTATGAGAACCAATGGATAGGCTAAATACTCTTAACATTCTTCTCAATTAGCCAACGAATTTGAAAGTTTCCTTCAATGGATTTAAGACTCAAAAGGTACTTAATAAGGACTTATTGAAGAAGAAGAATTGCACGTTTGATTCTTGGGAAGTATCATCCCTTATACCTGGTTTTAGTTTGGCTGCCTTATACATTGGGCACTTATTGGTTCAGATAATGACTATTATATGTCTTGCTTTTTATAAGCTAAGTGTGCAATTCCTTCCAGGTTTATAATAAAAAATCCTTAAATGTTGATATATGTAATTTTTTACGAGTTCATTGCCTAAAATTTTCTCATCAATTTCCCCCTTTAATTAGGTTAGAATTCTTGCATTTAGTATATCTAATAGAACAATAGTGCACCCATAATTGTAATTATACACACATCTCATAGGACTTACACAAAAATAAGCATGGGAGTTGAGCCAAAATTTGAATGGTCCTCTCATACCAAATTTTGTGACGTCCAGTTGGGACCTCATACGAGAGAGAGTCACAGACTATTGTTGGGAAATTTTTCATTATCAATAGCTATTTGAATTATGGAATAAAGGTCCACAATAAGGTTCAAACCAAAAAATGTGGTCATTTAAGGCCTCAACATGGATCTTCATGCTTTCCTCCAAAAATTTTCAAGGTGGGAGAAGTAGTAAAAATGACACATAAAGTTGATTCTTCCAAATATTCCACTCTAAAATATGGCTAAAAAATAATATATTGATCCAACCACAATTATTTATAATTTACAAACCTTCCCCTTCAATTGTACCTAAAAAAATATGAATACATTTCTTTACCTAGAACATCTAAGTAAAAGGCCTACTCACATTACTTAGAAGAACATAATATGCCATCCTCAAAATCCTCCACCTCCTCAAGTTAAAAAATAATATTAGTGGAAGGAAAAGTTTCTTTGAATCCTAACACACCAATAGGATTTGTGCTACTTGTTTTATCAACAAATATAATTATGTTAATGAAACAGGATGACTATGTAATCAACAAATATTAACGCTCAAAATAGTTTTGTGAAAATGTTCCATCACCTAAGGAGAACATATAGACCAAGGATATATTAAAGATGAGGTTCCCATAATAGGTACAACTTAATCTCCACACATCATTATCCCATTCTAGTAGTTTGAGTTAATTTTATTGTCCCTCTTTAATGCATCCATTACTACAACACATGAACTCTTGAAGCCTAATACTTTCATATATTGAAAAGGATTGGTTAATCCAATCCATCTACTCTACTACTTCTCACATGGATACGTTGTGAAGATATTGTGTGTAAACGTAAGATAATTTGTGATCCCATATTTAGTACCATGAATTAAATATTCCCATCCATTCTCTACTTTATTTTGTATAAACGTGAGAAGGATACTTAAAAACTTGACTTACTAGTGATAGGTCTTGTAAATAGTCCACAACATCATAAGATGATCCATAGAAACATCACTAAAATTCAACCCATATTATATAGTTATCAATTTAATAATTCATTATATAGTTTAATATATGTTATTTTATAAATAAACCGTGGGTGATAATAATTTTTTTAACAATAACAAAAAAATATATATATCTTATTTAAAAGAATATGTTTGTGTGTTTTTTCATTAGAAAAAACACAGTTAATCATAATTCTATTAGATTTGAAAAAAAAAACACAGAGTAGATACTTATAGCATTCACAAGGAATTGAGGTTGTTATATTCTCGTTACAAATTTCAAAATCCATATTTAAAATTCCAGCCAAAAAAGTAAGAAGGTCATAGCCCTTTATAAAATTGACTGTAAACGTCTAATATTTTATATATTTATAGTTAAATTATATCACGGTAAAATTTTAATTATTTCCAATAAGAAAGTAATTTACTCTATCATCACCTAGAATAGAGTATTCTTGCAAAGGTCTATGTAGATATGACATTTTATTCACTCAATATTGATTATTGCAAAAAATATTTGGAGTTCTACTCTTCACCTATCCATAAACCTTGTTGCTCTAGATATTTCAATAACAAGTCACGCATGAGCCATTAATCCATTCCTATGTTGTATCTTATTAGCCTTGTCCTCAATTACACAAGAAAAAGTGATGTCATCTTATCCTTCTTCTCCTTCCTTATATAGAATACATCGATGATAAGGAACCCAAACCCTATGATCCACCTATCATTATATGATTCTTGCTTTGCCTTAACATTTTCCTTTCACGCCCATGGGATTTTGGATTGACGGTGAATGGGTGCGCTGTTAAGGCACTCCTTGCAATAGGTCACCGGTTCAAATCCCTATCGGTACTTAGGTTAGTCTTAACTAGAAAAAAAAAAAAAAACATTTTCCTTTCACATATACCTACATTATTATTAATGTTTTCCCTCTTATTACATAAGTCATCGTCATCATCGTCGTCGTCATCATCATCATTTTTTATTTCCTTTCTATTCTACTTTGAAAATTGTTTAGATATTATTTTATTATTATTATATTACTTAATATTATGTGGGATCTGAAGCTCCCTCTTAAGAGAGCACCACATCAATTACTCCTCATCAAACTTTACATTCCTTTGCACAACTATCATTATAAGGGATGGAAAGTACACACAGTAGTTGTGGGGAGTTTATGTGTAGCCCACAATTACCCCCATTTCTGTGGTCAACTCAAGCTTAATACTTGATTCATTGGAGACATGGTAGTAAACAGAGTCTCCAAAAATCCTGAAGTGCGACACATCCAGATTTCTCCCTGAGAAAGCCTCCTCTAGTGTAATCATGCCAAGAATCTAATGAGGACTCTGGTTCTTCAAATAGACTGATGTATTGCATGCCTCAACCCACAAATGCAAAGGTAGGCCTTAGTCATGCAACATTACCCTCGTTGCTCCCAAAATGTTATTGTTCTTTCTCTCAGCCACTCCATTCTATTGTGGGTTGTGGGCTGTGTTATCAAATCTTGTCGAATGCCTTCTTTCACACATAAATTTTTAAATTCATTCGAAAAAGAGAGACTTTGGATTGGGCACAACATTGTTTTTCCAATGACTTGGTCAGAGTTCAAGTCGCAACAAAAGTAAGGCTATCTACAATGGAATGGAAACTAGGGAGTACTAAGGTGTGCCAAGGAATGCCAAGAAGTACTAACACACGCGAGGTAGTTCCAAGGCATGATAGGCATGCCAAGATTTGTTAGGTGCCAAGGTGTGGCATGAATGCATGCTAGGGAGTATGAGGGCCAAGTTCTAGGGAAACACAAGGGAGCACTTATTTCAAATGTAGGGAAATGAAGTATCAACAAGTTCCAGGTGTGCTAAGGAGGGAGTGAAAGGGTATGATAGACAGTTCCAAGGCATCACAAGGGAGAACTAGGTCAAAAAGCTTGGAAATGAATGAATAAGAGTGTGTGCCAAGGAGTTTCAATGAATTCCAAGTGTCCCAAGGATGAAGTGTGTTAGGAGAAGTTTAGAATAGGACTTGAAAGAGGCAAGACTAGGGTTGTGATAAGGTGTGTACAAAGTAGCTTCAAACAAAGGGAGAATTTGGGTTGGGCACAACCTTGTTTTTTCAATGAGTTGGTTGGGTTCCCAAGTCGCAAAAAAAGTAAGGTTATCTATGAGGGCATGATAGCAAGGGAGTGCCAAGGTATTCCATGCAATGTGAGGAAGTACTAACACATGCCAGAAAATTCCAAGGAATTTTAGCCATGCCAAGACATGCCAAATACTAAGGCATGCTAGGAAGTTCTAGGCGTGTTTTGGAGAATTTTGTATCTACAGATAAATACTAATTCCGTAGATAAGTATACATCTAGAACTATAGTTTAAAGCACTTTAGCCTTTTCCTATAAGCAACAGATAAGACAAAGAGGATGACAAGACCTACTTGTAGTTTCACATTCCTCTTGTCTTGTTTGTATCGATCTTGTTGCTCCTTCCTGTACTTAACACACTTGAGAAGTACCTGTAAACATCAATAGAAGACAAAGAACCGATCAAAGCAAAAGATATATTGAATACAACTAAATGGAATCAGATACATTCACACATATAAGGAACATATAACAAGATAAGCATATGGGAAAAAGGTTCAAATACTTTATTGAATAGAAGAAGGAATTACAACCATCAAGTTTGATTCAAAATCATGCCTCCAGATTTGGTTCCATCCACATCACATCATAAGCATGACATTGTGGCAGCATAAAAATACTTACAATAATCCCAATTCTCAAACTAAAATCATCTCCTTACAATTCATCAAAGTCCAACCCTTGATCACTTAGATGAGTGCTTAATTTATAGGAAGATGGAGGAGGTTTTGTCATAAATGAGGGTATTTAATGGCCTTTCAAACATAGAGTTAGTTTCTATGGAGGAGCGGATGATAGGATATGAGGTTAATGGATCCTTAGCCTATCCAATTCGAGCTCATAGGAGGGGATAAGTGGTGGGATCCTTCTAGAATGATCTAGAACCAAGGAATATTTCCAAAACCATATGCAAATTTCATTCAATCTCGCCCAACACAGGTCAAAGTGGGCCTAAGTGCTTTGCAAAGCACACTTGCATGAGCCTAAGTGCTTTCCAGAGCACCCTTACATGGGCCTACCTATGCTGGTCCCTCAAGGAATCATTTCAAGATGTCTTCAGGCCATGAAACTTTCTAGGAAGGAGGCATTCAATAGGTTAACTTTTTTAGGGCATGTAACAACTGAAATTAGGGTGTGATGAGCCCTAATGGATGATGGGAGTGATGTGCCCAAATGGATCTGTAACAGCTGCCCCCTAAAGCATGAAGTCAAAAATAATAATGTCTAGTGATATGCTTTACAATGTGATAAGGAGGCTCCGAAGTGGTTGGTGCCCTGCATCAATTACAATACATATATCATGATTTTTTGATTTTTCATGAACTGCTGAGGGAAGGCATACCCATGCTCAACATACAAACTTTCATCACATGTACATAGACAATCACCCACAGATATAGACCCATGATTGGAATGACCATCAATGTAAATCCATTGTACGGTTGATTTGGTACATTTCCTAAAATTGCAACCCATATGGATGAAACTAGATCCAGGGTCTTCTATCTTGTTCAATCGTTCACTCAAGTACAAGTCTAACCATGTGAATATGTGATTTGAAGTCAAACATGGGAAGACACCATCTGATTACCAGCCAATGATGTAAGTTGTTAACAGACATGAGATAAATCATTGACAGTGATGATGATCCTCAAGGTACTGCAGTACATTCTGTATGGTGTGAATGGACGATTTGATGTTGAACACCATATAAAGTCTTTCAGTTGAAGGCCAGTGATGTTAACCTATCGCCAAAAGTGAGAAACTTACCATTGATGTATGAAAGCCTCAAGGTACTAGAAGGGTGTTTCTAAGTCTATTTCTTGGATAATGTGCTGATGTCGAGAATAAGTGACTTATCGTAGGAGGGCCTTATGTATCCCACATCAACGAAATGAAACAAGTGTAATGATTTTTGGAGACAGAATGTGACTGACAACACAAGGTTCAAGAATGGTGGTCATGAAAATGAATGTTTATGAGTATTGCAAAGGATGAATTTTAACTGAATGACTTCTCTTGAACATATTGGCGTCAACGAATGAATTGGAAGTGTTGACCCAAAACCAAAGGAATGGATGGTGTGATAGACCATAGGTATGATAAAAATCAAGTAGATAACCCAACCTAAATAGTTTGAATGAATTGGTAGCATTGACCCAAAACCAAACTGATGGATGGTGTGATAAACCATAGGTATGATAACCATTAAGCAGATAAACCAACCCAAATAGTCACGGAGATGAAGTGCAAGTGTCATGTTCAAGAGTGACTTGCTACCATAAAGTGCTTTACCAATTTTTCCCATTTCCCCCAATCATTGCTGACCAATACCTCTTTATTTTTTATCAAGCTTGAGGAGGATAACATATGCTTCGTGTATAATTCCACGCTTCGAGTGAATCCATTGCTATTTGATGTTTTAATGAGTCTAGTGAAGGTGAAATTCAGTCTTGTCTAGAAGGACAAGTTTGTCAATATTTGATATTTTAATGAGTTTAAAGACAAAGATAACTTAGTCCTTTTGATGTTTAGAGAGTTTGAAAAGGGACAAAAAGAAAACTCCACAAATTCTTTTTCGTTGATTTGTCTCTCAAGCCAGAAAAAGCATAAAACAATATGACAGAGAACCTATTGACCATGTTCGATCAACATATTCTTTTTTCGTAAATAATCTATGTCAGTCTAGAAAAGGGTTATACTTGTACTGAGTCGATTTTGTTTCCAATCTGTTAACGAGCTAAAAAGGGCAAGCGCTCGACAACCTTTTCATATTTCGAGAGTCTAAAAAGAGCTTAAAGAGGACTCCATTTTTAGGAACAAGTGGTGTCTAGGGTCGCAACTGGTTCCAGTGATGTTGGAACTTATCAAAACATGTTGATTTATGTGAAGAGGATGGCTAATAAGACCACTCATTACAATTGTTCCTCAAAAAGGGTAAATCAACCAAGTGAAAACGTATGATCAACTGAGCAGATAGTAACGATGGAAGGAGAAAAACAAAGGCTCATCTAACGGAAAAGGTTGATCGAATGGAAATCATGAGGGTTAAAATGGAGATGGGTTCATTTTTACACAAGCTTGAACCATAGGGAACTATGCTTGGTTTTAGTTTCATGTTTATACAAGCTTGAAACAAACAACTATGCTTGGATTTAGTTTCATTTTTACACAATATTAAAATTAAGAACTATGCTTGAATTCAGTTTCATTTTTACACAAGCTTAAAATGAAAAAACTATGCTTGAGATTGGTTTACATGGCCCCAACATGATGAAAGAGAAAGTCTCCTGTAACCAGATGGAAGTTGTTGTGGTGAAGCAGGACAGTTATCCAACACCTTTTTGGCTTCATCGAGATAGGGACAAAGGTGAATGGGGTGATTCCCTTCACATAACCTACAGGAAAACTTAACTTTACCATTAGGTGCATTCCCCCCAAGCTTCATTACATTCACCTAAGTAGACTACTCATGGCTATGAGGTGGATGGAATGCAAGTTCATTTACGAGATCAAGTAAAATACTCAACTGGGATTTTACGAGATGTACTCAAAGACTCGACTTGGAACTTTGCTCCAGGGGACCTTGTTTCATTTTTAACTGAGCTTGACAAAAAACTATGAACTATGCTTAGGTTGTTTCATTTTTTAATGAACTTGACACAAGACAAGGAACTATGCTCATACTCCTTGTTTTATTTTTTAACGAGGTTGTCACAAGACCAAGAACTATGCTCCTCTACCTGTTTCATTTTTTAATGAGGTTGACATAGTAAAAGAACTATCCTCATACCCTTTGTTTCCTTTGACACAAGACAAGGAACTGTCCTCATATCCTTGGTTTCATTTTTTAATGAGGTTGACACAAGACTAGGAACTATCCTCATACTCCTTGTTTCATTTCTTAACGAGGTTGACACAAGACAATGAACTATCCTCATACCCTTGGTTTCATTTTTTAACGAGGTTGACACAAGACAAGGAACTATCCTCATATTCCTTATTTCATTTTTTAACTAGCTTGACACAAGACAAGGAACTATGCTCATCTACCTGTTTAATTTTTAATGAGGTTGACACAATAAAAGAACTATCCTCATATTCCTTGTTTGCTTTTTTAACAAGCTTGACACAAGGCAAGGAACTATGCTCATATTCCTGATTTCAGTTTTTAACGAGGTTGATACAAGACAACGAACTATCCTCGTATCCTTGATTATGACTCATAAGAGGTCATGACTTCCAAGAGGTTCTCATCAGATGGAAGAAAAATGCTCTAAAAGGGATCTGTAGCAACGAATCTGAGATTTGGTTCCATGCCCCCAATACATAATGTACAACATCACTGAATTGATCGTCTATTGATGTAGGCATGGAATAGTTTTCCACATAATTAACCATGGTGGGGATGATACCATTGGTACATAAGGACCATTCACGAAAGATGGTTTACTGGAAGCCATACTTGGACCAGGAAATGAAAGCTAGTCAATGGTGACAATTTCTCCTTCATGCGGGAAAAATCACTCGAAAGAATTTTGAAACAATAACTCCCATGTCATAAACATAGTCGCACCCAAGAAGTAAATTGTAATCTAAAGGGCCTGGGACTACCATCGCACTTAAATAAATGATTTTTCCTCCCAAAGTAATAGGAAATTAAGGAAGGATCCCTAATGTTTGACTGGTTCCTCTGTTAAAATCCAACAGATTCTGGGTAACAGCCACTAGTGGCAGTGACCCGAGCGCTTGCCAAGTAGTTGAGGAAAGGATACTCACAGATGCACCTTCATCTATAATAGTGCCTGATAGAATCATATTACAAACTTGTACTATGATCTGGAAAGGCACATAAGAAGGAAGACAAAATCTTGCTAGTCGATTCCAATAAAAGGAACCGACCAGACTACTTGGAAGGGGTACCGTAAGAACGAGAGAATTATCCCCTTGAGTTACAAGAATAGGAATATTTTCCTCCTGTCTTGATGGAACAGGAGGGTTGTCCCCAATCTTATTGGAATCTCAGGAAACAAAAAGAACCTGAGTGGTATCATATTCACTCTCTTCAGGAAAATTACGATTAATTGAAGATGAAATCTAGTCAACTATTTCCTCGACGTGTTGATTTGGATCGGGTATAGACTCATCAAATTCACTTTGAAAGAGAGTGGGTTTGACCGACGGTTGATTTGAGTCAGTCAATTCATCAACTAGTGAAGGATTAAGGGAGAGTCTCCTATAACTATATGGAAGTCATTGCAGTGAAGTAGGACGGCTATCAAATGCTTTTTTGGCTTCATCCAAATAGGGACAAAGGTGAATGGGGTGATTCCCTTCACATAACTTACAGGGAAACTTAACTTTGCCCTTCTTTCAATGAACTTTACTACCACTAGTTGATGGTGTGTCACTAGCATGATCTCCAGAAGTCGATGACATAGGATGATGTGATGGAATACCATTCTTCTAAGATCTGAGGAATACCAGAACAATTTCGAAGAAGATGGTCTCCCACACAAAGTTTGCATGGATATTGAACTTTGTGAGGCTTGTCAGATAGTTTCCCATTAGATGTTCCATTCAAAGCAATGGTTTCTTGGTTTCCCTTGTACTGAATTTGCTTTTTCTTCTTCTACTTCTTCCCTTTATTCTTCTTCTTAGCCACCTGGTTACTAGTACCAGTACTTTCACCCGGTGAAGAGGAAGAAGGCATAGAATAAACAGTCGAGGAAGAAGGAAAAGGGTGAACTTTAGGATTAACTAGAGGTTAATTTTGTCTATTTGGTGGTGTACTCGGTTGTAAATAAATCACGATATTTCGAATGAAGGAGGTTGAAAACAACCATATTGGCAAGCTAATGGTAAATCCCGGTAAGTACAATGTAGCCATATAAGGAGCACCAATATTTTTGAAAGGAGGAAAAGGACTAGGATTCACATCGAAAGGAATTCCTTGATCGGTGGACTCAAAATTTGTTGCCATATGTTTCAACCTAAGATCAAATAAGGAGTGAGCATGGAGGATGTTATCCATAGTCAATTAATTTTATTTTAATCAAAGTGACATAACAGAAAAAGGAAGGATAATATAGGCAAAAAGTTTACCAACCAACTGTGAACTGCAAAATACCTCCTAGTGAACCGAGAAGTACGGCAGGCAATCTCCCTAAATGTTGTGTTCGGTGTATCACAGTGTACAATGCGTTCAACTTGGTTAAATAAGGATGGATAGAAACCTATTTTTTCCTCCCATATATACCCGAAGTACGTGGCGGCCCAATCTGTATAAGCGATGTCTAACGCAAAACCGCACAGTGAGAGCATTCCCATATACTTTATGTATTTTAACACCACCCTATATACCCAAAGGTACGTGGATGAGCTATGATATAATCACGTACGTGGAATGAGGTATCACACTTGGGATGTATTACAAAAGAAGTTAGCGACAACTGATTTGTTTTACAATGCCGGAACATGTCTCCAACATAGAACCTCTAAATGTTTTTTGTTAGGTGACAATGCTCCATTAGGTAAATTCAGATAAATTTTACATTGATATTCTTTAGAATTCTCCTTTCAAGGTTCACCATGTGATGTATGTTTTCAATTCCCAAAATGCAACTAATATGATAAGTATTATTTTCATTCAATTGAACAATGAAAACCTTAGCTAGTAGGGATAAAGCAATCAGATCTTTGACAAAGAGCAAAGAGTGCATCTAATGCAATTTCCATAGCTATTCCTTTCAAGTATTCACAAACTACAATATGAATGATGCAAGTTTTTCTCTTCAATTCCATTAATGCTATGATGAACAAAAAAGGAAACTAATTCATATATAATCAATCAATCTTTAGCAAGAACGAAGACTTTACGATAGTTCTATTTCAAAGGAAAAGAAGACTTTTACAACACTTTGTATCGAACAAAGATTAATTGAATATAATCTAACTTTGACTGTGGATTGATAATGATGAAGAAAACATTTATGAAACATTAATCAATCAAGTAAAACTAGGGCTGGAAAGAGGAAATACAAGTTGATTTCAAAAACATACTACAATCATTGATCTTTCAACAAGCATAAATAGAAGGAAATTTGGAGAAAAAAACCAATCCAAAGGTGAAACGTTTCCCTAATGTGGATCAACGTGGGTCAAAGAGGGCCTAACTATGCTGAAGAGTATTGTCTCTCACTCAAGGGTGCTTTGCAGAGCATTGTCCCTTGACCAAGCCTGTGCTGATTCTTGGGAGGCCACTCAAAAGTCATCTAACCTCATTTTTTTACCAAATAACACTTCAAAAAGGCTGAAATACAATAAATGAAAGGATGTAGGGTTTTCTAGAGTGTCATAGGATGTGGATAAGCTACTTGGAATGACAATCATTCCCTAGTATGGTCATTAATTTGTTTTTGAGAATTCGATATCTACGGATAAATACTAATTCCCTAGATAAGTAGTCATATCTAGAACAATAGTTTAAAGCACTTAGCCTTTTCTTATAAGCAATAGATAAGACAAATAGGATGAGAATACCTACTTGTAGTTTTTATTTCCTCTTGTCTACTTTTTATCGATCCTATCGCCCCTTCCTATAGTAAACACGCTTGAGAAGTACCTGTAAACATCAACAGAAGAAAAAGAAACCGATCAAAGCAAAAGATCTATTGAATACAAGTAAATGGAATCAGATACATTCAAACATATAAGCATCATATAACAAGATAAACATATGGGAAAAAGGTTCAAATACTTTATTGAATATAAGGAATTACAACCATAAAGTGTGATTCAAAGTCACTCCTCTAGCTTTGGTTCCATCCTCATCACATCATAAGCATGACATTCCAGCAGCATAATGACACTTATAATAGTCTCAATTATCAAACTAACATTATCTCCTTACAATTCATCAAAGTCCAGCCCTTGATCACTTAGATTAGTGCTCAATTTATAGGAAGATGGAGGAGGTTTTGACATATATGAGGGTATTGAATGGCCTTCCAAACTTAGAGTTAGTTTCCATGGAGGAAGGGATGAGAGAATGCGAGGTTAATGGATCCTTAGCCTATCCAATTTTGATCTCATAGGAGGGGATAATAGGTGTGATCCTTCTAGAATGATCTAGAACCAAGGAATATTTCCATAACCCTATGAAAATTTCACTCAATCTCACCCAACGCAGGTCAAAGTGGGCCTAAGTTCTCTGCAGAGCACCCTTGCATGGGCCTAAGTTCTCTGCAAAGCACCCTTACATGGGCCTACCTTCGCTGGTCCTTCAACGAGTCATTTTAGGATGTCTTCAAGCCATGAAGCTATCTAGGAACGAGGCATTCAATAGGTTGACTTGTTTAGGGAATGTAGCAATTTAAATTAGGGTTTGATGAGCCCTAAAACACTGATCTAGATGACGGTAGTGATGTGCCCAAATAGATTTGTAACAAGGTGCTAGGGTGTGGTGCCAACACATGCTAGGGAGTTAGGCCAAGATCTAGGGAAACTCGAGGGAGCACTAGTTTCAAATGCATGGAAATGAATGAATAAGAGTGTGATAGAGAGTGTTAGTTAGTATGAGGTGTGCTAAGTGTGAGGGAGTGCTAGTATATGCTAGGGAGTTCCAAAGAATGCTAAGAAATGTAGGGGATGCTCACACGTGCTACATAGTGCCAAGGGATTGTTAAGCATGCCAGGTGTTATGGCATGTCAAGATGTAAACTTTGTGGATTAGTTGTTTTATGATGATGGTTGGATGTGAGCCTTGTGTTCGTAACTTTTTAAGTTGTATGTGTTGATATTAAACATGAGTAGCCTAAGATGAGTTATAGGAAGTTCTTAGGTGAAAAAGGCATAGTCTAGTTGTAATAATTGTAACTTGGTCAAGCTATGGTTATAATCAAGTTGTTGTTATAGTTGAGGTAGGATTTCATTGGGTTCCCATGTTGCAAAATATGTAAGGGTAGTTGTGAGGGCATGATAGCTAAGGAGTGTCAGGGGGTGCTAATGAATGAAAAGGAGTTCTAACAAATGCCAGAAAATGTGAATGCATGACAAGTGTTAGGGAGTGTTAGGGATAGGCACAACATTATTTTTTAAATGACTTGGTTGGTTTCCCAAGTCGCAAAAAAGGTAATTCTATCTATAAGGGCATACCAACTAGGGAGTGCCAACATGTGCTAGGAAATGCTAAGAAGTGCTAACACATGCTAGATAGTTCCAAGTGATGTTAGGCATGCCAAGTCATGCCAAGTGCTAAGGCATTCCAATACGTGCTAAGTGTTAGGGTGTGGTACCAACACAGGCCAGGGAGTGTTGGGTCCAAGTTATAGGGAAACAAAAGGGAGCACTATTTTAAAATGCATGGAAATGAATGAATAAGAGTGTGACAGAGAGTGTTAGTTAGTACGAGGTGTGTTAAGCGTCAGGGAGTGTCAAATCATGCCAAAAAATGCAGGGGATGCTAACACGTGCTACATAGTGCAAATGGATTGTTAGGCGTTCCAGGTGTTATGGCATGTCAAAATGTAAACTTTGTTTCTTAGTTGTTTTACAATGACAGTTGGATGTGAGCCTTGTATTCGTAACTTGTTAAGTTGTGTGAGTTGATATTCAACATGAGTAGCCTAAGATGAGTTATAGGAAGTTCTTAGGTGAATAGTGCATAGTCTAGTTGTAGTAATTATAACATGGTCAAGCCATTGTTATAGTCAAGTTGTTGTTATAGTTGAGGCAGGATTTCGTTGGGTTCCCATGTTGAAAAAAAATTTAAGGGTAGTTGTGAGGGCATGACAGATAAGAAGTGTTAGTGGGTGCTAAGGAATGAAAAGGCATGCTAACACATGTTAGATAGTGTGACTGTCTGCTGAGTGTTGCGGAGTTTTAGGGCTAGGCACAAATTTATTTTTTTAATGACTTGGTTGGTTTCCCAAGTCGCAAAGAATGTAAGGCTATCTATAAGGGCATGACAGCTAGGGATGCAAACATGTGCCAGGAAATGGCAAGAAGTGCTTACACATGCTAGACAATTCCAAGGCATGTTAGGCATGCCAAGTGTTAATTCATGCCAAGATGTGCCAAATGTTAGGTTTGGTGCCAACACATGCTAGGGAGTGTTATGGCCAAGTTCTAGGGAAACACAAGGGAGCTTTAGTTTCAAATTCATGTAAATGAATGAATAAGAGTGTATGATATGGAGTGTTAGTGGGTTCCAAGTGTGCTAAGGAGAGAGTGAAAAGGTATGTTGGGGGCAGTCCCAAGGCATGCTACAATGCTATGGAAGCATGCCAATATGTACCAAGTTCCAAGGTGTGCCAATGCGTGCTAAGGAGTGTTAGTGAGTGTTAGGGAACATAAGGGAGCACCAGGTCAAACTGCATGGAAATGAATGAACAAGCATTATAGACATATTTGGGCACTTCAACTTCAATCTTATATGTTGATAAACTAGGGCTCATAAAACCCTAAAAGAGTAGTTTCATACCCTAAAAGAGCATTGTCATCTAATTACATCATTCCCCAAAAGTCCCACCTGTAAAACCATCCAGAAATGGCCTAAACTGAACCATACTGGCTGTTACAATGGCCAAGTGTGATGCATACTGAGTGATACACTGCTCAGGTGCAATGCATACTGTTTGGACCTTCTATAGGGTGCAATGGGTGAGGATGGACAAATGTCTGAGACAGTTTGTTAAGTGGATGTTCATGGGATCTTCTAGAAACTTATCCTATGACACTTGCCTCTCTGAATTCACAAGGATGAGTAAGAGATCTAGGAAATATCTAAGTGGAACCAAATGTAACAAGTGGAATGATACTAATCAAAATTCCAGAGATGACTCATACCCTTGCACACATATATAAATGGATCCCTCATCTAAGAGATCTAGAGGCTAGAATATTGTGAATTGCAAGTGTTGATAGTTTGTATTTGAGGAAAGAGAATTGTATTTTTTGTGTGATCTTGCTATTTCATGAGGTGAAGAGGGATTAATGCTAGGAGGATGATGCTGGATTAGACAACTAGGCTTTAATTCTCCCTTCTATTTAATAAAGTTCTTCAAGTTTTCTTCTATATAATTGTGCAATTGTGAATGTTATCATTTGTGAATGTTATTGTATGTTCATTATATATCTAATTCTATAATGTTTATGATATAATAGATCAAGATGCTTTGACAGTTCTTTGTTACTGTGTTTCTATAGGTACTCTCCAAGTGGGATAAGTATGGGGAGGAATTACAAGCTCTGTCAAGGGGGAGCGAGATCAAGCGAGGAATTAAGTGGAAGCTCTAGGTTGGTCCTATTATGTTTCTCTTATCTATTATACATAGAAGAAATCGTGAATTGCTTTAAATTGTTTTTTCTAGGGTAGCTACCAAATCTAGAGGGCTAGTTGTTCGAAAAGACACTAGTTTTCCCAAAAACAAATTGGCAACTCCGTTGGGGATAGAATAGATGTTTTTTTGTTGTTATTGTTTGTTTCATAGCTATAGATAGAGCCTGAAGTGATACGAATTTAAACAGGAATGCAAAAAAATACAGAGATAACCATATACACAAAGATGTAGTAGAAACAATGCTTCATTTCATTAATGGAAAATACCGAAATATGCTGACAACCAGAAATGGAAATAAACCAGCTAGGGTGATGGTAGCTTATCTCTGAGAAGAGATGTGGTGACTACGTGCCTCTAAACTGTGTTAAAATGAGGCTCGGAGGCCTATTTATTGTTAAGAAACAATGAAAAACCTTCACATCCCAAAACCTAACCCTAGAAGATGAAACGCCAAATTGTGGGCCCTGTCTGGGTAAATTGGTACATCAATTTCCCGGGGTCATAACTTTGGAATATGATCTCCGTTTGATGCGTACGATAGCTCGTTAGAAAGATCTATCTGAGAAATACCACTTTGGGAAGGGCAACATCAATTCATGGACCCATGTTGCCCCCAAATTTCCCAAAAAAACGTCGTTTAAGGCCTCAAAACGGCTCCGGAAGTTTAGGACCCGAAAAACTCCTAAAAATAGTAAGTTGTGCTACAATTAAGGAAACTGAAAATGCTGAGAGAAACAATGATGGGGGTCTAGATGGACTTGGCAGGTGGCCACCAATATCCACCTGGATCATTCCTCCCTCCTTAGGAAGCAATGGTCCCCATTGCGTTGAGTTCCTCCATGAGATGAGGAAACTTTTGTTGAACTTGGTCCTTGGTGAGCCACTTGCCCTGGTGAAGGAATTGGCCTGGTTTGACAACTCGATATAGTTGGATATTCTGTTGGCGAGTGCTCTTGATTTGTGTGTCCATGATCCGATCAGTTGCAGCTTGTTCCATGCAATCTAGATTTAATTATGTGGGTGTGAGTTGTTCTGCAATGTCGGATGTGTTTAGCAATGGTGGAAAGTATGGCCGAAGGAGGTCCACATTAAATACTGGATGTAGGCCAAGGAATGGGGGAATGCTGAGCTCAAATGCATTGTCTCCCATAGCCTTAGTAATGGTGTAAGGACCATATTGAAGTGGTCTCAGTTTCCGATAGGCTCTAGTAAGGCGTTCCTTTTGCAAATGCAACCAGACTTTGTCACCGACCTGAAACTTGTGTGGCACCCAATGTTGATCATGTCGATGCTTGTACTTGGAATTTGATTTCTCTAGAATGTCATGGACCTGCTAGCGAATATGTTGGATGTGCTCAATGAAGTTGGTTGCCTTATTTGTTTTGGATTGGACATGAGTTGAATCTGTGTGAGTAGCTGCAAATGGCATGGACACATCAATGGGGCATAGTGGCTGGAATCCCAAACCCACCTAAAAAGGGTTGTGGCCAGTCGAGCTGTGAAGAGCTTGGTTGTAGCTGTGTTGAACATAGGGGAGGCTCTCGTCCCATGTGCGTGGATGCTTTGAGTTATACATGCGCAGAATGTGCATAATCATCATATTGACAACCTCTGTCTGGCCATCAGTTTGAGGATGGAAGGCTGTGGACTTAGTGAGTTTGGTGTCCAGCATTGACCAGAGACTGGACCAAAATGTACTAAGGAACTGACTGTCCCGATCTGAGATGATAGACTGTGGGATCCCAAAGTGAACCCATACTCATTCAAAGAAGAGTTTAGCAGTGGCTTCTACTGTGATATTCTTCTTGCAGGCCGCCATAATGGCCATCTTTGAGAACCTATCAACGACCACAAAAACACAATCATTTCCATGCTTATTGGAAGGAAGGCCGGACATGTAATACATGGAGATGGATTCCCAAGGTCGACTAGGGGTAGGCAGCGGGGCATAGAGGCCTTGCTTCTTGATGGTCGGTTTGGCAATGGCACAGGCAGTACATGATCTGATGTACTTCCCAACATCCTGTCGAAGATTCGGCCAATAGAAATACTTTTGTAGCACTGCCACCGTTTTCTCAACCCCGAAATGCCCAACAGCCCGACTGTAGTGTGCTTCCCAAATTATCTTGGCACGCTCGTTGGAAGGAACACAAAGGTGACCCAGGTAGCATAAAAGGGCATCTTGGAGGTGAAAATCTGGAACATGCTGACCCTCCAAGAGTGTCTGGTATGTGTGGCCAAATTCTGGGTCGCTTTTGTAGAGAAGTGGCCAGTCAGAAGTCTCATACCCACAAGAGTTGAGCATGGTGGTTACCGCCATGATCGGTGGTCGACTGAGGCAATCTGCAACATTATTGGTGCTGCCCTTCTTATATTTGATATTCAAATGGAACCGTTGCAGGTATGTAGACCACTTCTGATGGCGATCATTCTGCAATTTCCCTTGGGTCTGTATGAACTACAGGGGTCAATGGTCTGTGTGGATGACCATTTCCTTCCCCAAAATGTAATGCTTCCATTGTTGGCAGGCCTGCATAATGGAATACATCTCTTTATCATAAGTGGGATACTTCCGGACTGTGTCTGAAAGTGTTTCACTATGATATGCCACTGGATGCCCGTGTTGAGTAAGGACTGCCCTAATAGCATAGTCAGAGGCATCTGTCTCGACCTCAAATGGTTGTTGTAAATCTGGTAACGCGAGCACTGGTGCCGTGCAGAGGTTATCTTTCAACTCTATGAATGCCTTCTGTTGAGATTCAGACCAAAATAATTTGGCCTTCGCTCCTCCCGTGGTGACTTGACTCAAAGGCCAAGTGATATGAGAAAACCCCAACAAGAACCTGCGGTAGAAGTTGGCAAGACCTAGAAAGCTGCGAAGCTCTGTCAGAGTGGTTGGAGATGGCCAATCCCGAAT
>APFE030837000.1:0-17976 GCA_000404065.3 Pinus taeda
GGCCTATTTATTGTTGAGAAACAATGGAAAACCCTTAACATCCCAAAACCTAACGCTAGAAGATGAAACGCCAAATCGTGGGCCCAGTTTAGGTAAATTCGTGCATCAATTTCCTAGGGTCATAACTTTGGCACCCGATCTTCATTTGACGCATACAATAGTTCGTTAGAAAGATCAATTTGAGAACTATAACTTTGGGAAGAGCAACATCGGTTCATGGACCCATGTTGCTCCCAGATTTCCCAAAAAACGTCGTTTAGGGCCTCAAAACGGCTCCGGAAGTTCAGGACCCGAAAAATGGCTAAAAATAGTAAATTGTGCTACAATTACGGAAACTAAAAAACCGAAAGAGACAGTTGTGGGGGTCTAAATGGGATAGGTGGGTGGCCACCAACATCCATCTGGATCATTCCTCCCCCCTTAGGAAGCAATGGTCCCCATTGCGTTGAGTTCCTCCATCTGCTGAACTTATTCCTGGGTGCGCTGTTTTGCAATCTTTGATGTGTCCAGTAATGGTGGGAAGTATGGTCGATGATGGTCCACATTGAGCACTCGGAGCAAGTGAAGGGATGGAGGAATGTTGTGCTCCAAAGCATTGTTTCCCCAGCCTTGGTAATGATGTAAGGAACATGTCGGAGTGGTTGGAACTTCTGATGGGCTCTTGTAAGGCGTTCTTTCTGTAGATGCAGCCAGACTTTGTTGCCCACTTGAAACTTGTGTGGTACCCTTGTGGGTGAGGAGAAGTTGTTCCTCTGTTCTGTCATAATTGTATCCCTTTGTTGCTGCTGCTGCGTGGAGGAATCCTTTGTAGGGGTCATGGATGTGGCAACAACCTTCCCCTTACTTTGGGAGCGAACCAGACAGAAAATAAATTTCCTAGTCTGTGAGATGATTTTGCTGCCTTTCTTAGTAGCGATCAAGGAAGTGGTGGTAGGTGGGGCTACCTATGGTATCTTGTATAATGAATATTCAAAGAAATAATGAAAGCACGATGTATTGACTCATACACAACATGTTGCCTCCACAAGTACGGATGGCCTAATAATACATCACAAACATCCAGAGGTGTAACATCACACAATACCTCGTTTGTAAAAGGCTTGATGTTGCAGGGAAGGCGGCGCTACTGACAAACTTTGAGATCTCGTCCTTCATGAAGCCACCCAATACTGTATGGTTGTGAGTGTGGTATAGTCGATAGGCCCAACCGCTTCACGACCTCTGTTGAAATGATGTTCTTTTGGCTGCCACTATCGACAATGAATCGTAGCGGCGAACCCTTCACCCACATCTGTGAGTGGAAAAGATGTTCCCCCTCCTCTGGATCTTCAGGCTCATCCACCTGGATCACTTTTGAAGCTAAAATTAATCATATAGGGGGGTTTTCAAGATGGCCATCCCTACATTTCTGGCCAACAAATTTTCCTCATTGGATTTTTCTTCCATTGTTGGTTATCCTAACCATGTTCCTTTGTTTCATGAATGGGATACCTACTTGCCTAAATTCAATGCGAACACAGAGAGAAGGCATGACCAACACCTTAAATATTTTCATGAATGCATGGAGCAACAAGGTATTTGTCTTGAAGTTGTAAAAAATGAAGTTGTTCATGTATTCTTTAGAGGAAGGTGCTAGATTTTGGTACAAAACACTACCTCGTGGAAGAATATCTTCCCTAAGAAGTTTTCATAAAGATTTCAATTACTATTGCAAAGAATTATACCCACCAAATACTTTATTTGAAGATTGCTGCGAACCTCTTAATGATGAAGACATTCTTGAGGTTAATGACCCTGCTGAAGATGTATGTGAGAGCCCATTCCAAGGAGATATCCACTCACATCAAAATGCATCACCCCATGAGAAAGAAAGAGAAGAAGGAAACACCACTGAGCTACAAATAAACTCTCAAAGGGTTTATTTAGTTGATTTTGATGTTTCCCCTTCTTTTGATGAATATGACTCTGATGGAGGTTCAAGTGAGGCAGAGCTACCACACTCTTAGTTATGGGAAGCTAAACAAGAAGAAGAGGCCCATTAGGAGGTCAAAAAAGAGGCTCCGGTCCATTATGTATATCATTCACATGGAGAGTAGGATCAAGGATCTCCTCCAATTTGTGGTTCATATTGTTTAGAGTAGGGAGAGATGGTCACTAGGGTCTAGAAGGAGCTGTTTACCAACAAGGGGGGAGCAAGCTCCCAACAACAAATTTTTCAAGAAGAGCTCAAAGCCGAAGTTGAGCAGCTGAATATTGTTGATGGTTACCATGAAAAAAAAGACATTGGTCAACAGAATGTATGTGAAGAAGAGCTTGCTGCAAACATTCCTTGCCTATTCCATGACCCTGTGGCTAAGTACATGAGCCTATTCTTAAGTTAACACCAGAGGTCATTCCAAGAGCATGTATTAGGTTCCTTGTTTGAAATTTTTTCATGGTGCATGCTCATGTTAATTTTTGTTTTTTAGTAGTGTAAAGGCATATGGTCCAGTACTCTAATGCTCGCTTGACTCCATTGGAGGGTTGAACACCCTTAGCTGAATTAAATTCTATGCATAAGTAGGAATGTACATAAATAAGCTCACTAGCTGAGCATTTACTTTCTAGTTGTTAGAATTTTTATTTCTTCATTTTAGATTGAGGAGGAAAGTCCCATGGAGATTTTGCTGATTAGAAAGATTCATTTATTATTGACTCCATGTCCAATGGTGAAGGACATTGGTCTGCAGGTTCTCAGTAGCTTGCAAGCAAGTCACTGTCCCCAGTAGGAGCCAATGTTGTCACTCACTGTCTTATCAATCTTTAATTGCCTCCAGTACACAAAAGAAGTGAAGTTTAATGCCAGTTTTTTAGGCCATAGAAGCTATCAAGAGCCAAATAAACCGCCCCATTGCATAGTACTCAAAAAGAGATTTCCAATGGTATATAGAAGTCCAAAAAAGGACTCCTAGATTAGAAGTTAGAGCCTGTTGAAGATTTCCTTGGGAAAGCCCAAAAAACCAAGAAAAAACACTAGAGGACAAAGGCAAATCACATTGGAGGATCCCGCACCCTGGAGTCCCATGTCATCACATCCTGCAATATTGGCATATCAGTAGACCAAAGGGCTACCACCCTAAAAGCCTTGTGGGGGGCCGATTGTGTGATATAATGTAAAGTCGTTGGGGAGGGTTGAAAAAGTTTAACGAAGGAATTCCTTGAAAAGCAAAGGTCAGTCCACCCCCTTCTCTCTCCTCCATGTGGTGGAATATGTGAATCTCGCGATCTCGCAGTGTTGCAATTCCGCAGGTCCTGCATTTCGCATCTCGGTGACCCCGGAGTCTCGTAGTCCCACAGGTCCTGCAGGCTCGCATCTCGGCAACCCCATAGTCCCGTAGTCTTGTAGGTCCCACATCTCAACAACCTCACAGTCTCGTAGTCACAACAAACTTGAAAACCTTACGGGGGGCCGATCTTGCGAGATAGTGTGAAATCACCAGGGAGGGCTGAAAATTTTTAACAAAGAAAAGCATAGAAAAACCAACATCAAGCTGCCCCCTTCTCTCTCCTCCACGTGGTGGTACGATGGTATGGTAAATCCTGCATCCTGCATCTCGCAATCCCGCAATATCGCCGGATCAGCGAGGTTTTCATTCCAAGACTGTGCAGGGACCGATTTTATGACACAGTGTAAAAGTTTCGAGAAGGGCCAAAAAACGAATACAAAGGAAACCCATGCAAAAACAGGGCTAGGCAAGCCATTTTCTATCTCTTCCTAGGGGCACATGGCGTAATATGATTGGTCCTCAGAGATGACATGGTAGTTGACGTCATCAATGACGTGGCAGTACAGGTGACACATGGCACTTAGATTCAACATTTTCAAGGGTCCTATGGGGGCATTTCCAGGTGACACATGTCACCAATCACAAGGTGACACGTGGTAGTGATGACGTCAGCTCCCATAGATTAGCGATCAACGGTTGCACAGGTTAAAGCACTCCTCCACCTTAGTCTCCTCGGCTTTCAATTGCGATATGCGGGGGTTTTCCTCTCAAATGTGATATATTATGAGGTTTGGCCTATAAGGATTCCACGTCTGAACAATTGGCCAATTGTTGAGAAATAAGGTAATAGGTCGTCCTCCTTTGAGGTTATGATTGCAATATCTTTGTTGGGCTTGATCCTGCTGATCGACGATCGCAAGTTAGAAAGAGATATTCCAAGTGGTAAAGTGTATCAAGCACCAAGATGTGGTATTCTGTGCAAGAAAGGAAAAAGGCCCCCTTAGACAAGAGCCTGAGGACTAAGCTCCTGGTTATAACCCCTAGTCATATGAAGGAAATAACTAAAAGGGGCTAAAACCAAAGGGGGGCTAAGGGGCATCTATGCTCGTTGTTTTGTAATGTTTTAAAAAAGAAAATTCTCACTACAATAAAGCCTCAGAGCATGATACAGGGCATTGAAGGCGTATGGGTTGACAGCTGAAGCCGTGAATGAAGTATGGCGTGGTAGTAGATCAATAAGGGGGGGACTTAGGAAGACTTAATGGCACGTCATGGTTATCCACTCCATCACGCAATAAAGGACTACCAGGACACACTCCATTCCTACTCCATAATAGGTGTTCATAGTTGACCCACTCCCTCCTCCAGTGAATGAGCTACTCAGGTAGTTAAGGCAAAATTGACAGAAACCAACAGAGCATCTAGGGAACAACATCACGATAGGGATATAGTTTGATCAGGTGCCTCCACCGGAACAACAGGGGGACACCTCCTCCTTCATATTTCCTTTTTCCTCCTTCTTCCATTCGTTCTGAAGTTAGCATTTATTTCTAAGAAAGGGAGAAAATCCCCATTGTAATATTTTTAGGTAGTATGAGCTATCACAGGCTAAGGCAACTAGTACATCAGATAGCTAGCCTTTGGCTGATATATTTTTTAACAGTTATTCCAGCTCCCCGTCTTCTTATAAATAGGGGGAAGCAATATTATACAGAGGTTCTGGAATTTCTCACCCGCACGATCTGAGTTCTGTGTTGCCATTTGGTTCTAATATGTTTATTCATGGGGGATCCACTGATATCATGCTGAATGTATGGAATGGTTATTTGGACCCTTTGAGATAAATGGTGTTTCCCTTTTGATTCCAAGCAAGATTAATGTGCAGAGTGTTCCACTCGGTAATCTCATTTCATCTGTGTTTTTCTTCCTTTTAAATAGTATAATGAATGCAATTGGTTCCTCTTCAATCTACGGATTTATCTTAGCTGCTCATAGAAGACAATACCCGTGCTTATCACATACCTATATGTCTTATTCACTAGCATTGCAATACCTATAAAATTATAGATTTACTTGTGCATTGAACTAACCTGTAGGACCTGTATTAGCCCAAATATGTGTTAGCTTTGGCAGAGAATGATACCCATGTTGTGTTTGATTTGCAACCTTCTTTCGCACACCTCTATTTCTATCATTCCACTGGAAAACTGTGGTTTAGGATTCTGTGTTTAACCCTATCCATCAAATTCCACTTTCTGTTGGAACATTGCTGCCTAGGATTTTGTTTGTTACAACCCTATACATATTTTTCCCTCCTTCCTTTCCTCCTCTCCATCATTACTACGACTTCAATTTTAAGTTGTCTCATTTCCGTGTGTCAGCCACTAGAGGAAGAAGCCATTTCTCTTTGAGATTACCACAATATACCCCCAGCATTTGGATCCATGAGTTGGCTTGAATCTAATTCAATGAAGGCCTATTGAACCAAGCCCCTCCTATTACCATTTTACGTGACAATTACAGTTTTGATAACCTCTCATAGATAATCTCTTAAGCACTCCTCTATTAAGATGTCCTAGGCATTGGTCTACAATCGATCCAGAGGCTATCTCTAAGAGACTTTATATCTCCCCTGCAACACTTCTATCGCTTGTGTGATTTGAAGTGACAACAGGTTGGAAGATACATTAGATGGATGTAAAGACCTCATTCCTTAATGGCATGGTTGGGGAAGAGATGTATATTGAGCAGGCTAAAGATTTTGAGACCTTTGACTGTGAGTCGCATGTGTACGGACTCAAGCAAGTATTGTATGGGCTGAAGCAAGCACCCCATTCTTGGTACACTAGGATCGATAGCTACTTCACCGGGTTGGGCTTCACCAAAAGTGAAGTAGATGAGAACCTATAGTCGGTGATTTGATTTTGACAAGTGATGATAAGATGATCAAGTCTTGCAAAGAGGATCTTGCACGAGATTTCAAAATGAAGGACTTGGGGCTCATGCACTACTTTCTGGGCATGGAAGTACAGAAAGGTGATGGGGAGATTTTTGTCTCTAAAGGAAAGTATGCCAATGAGACACTAAAAGGGTTCCACATGGAGAGTAGTAAACCCATGGAGACTCCTCTAGTAGGTAGCTAGAGGAAGGAGGATGCTACTTTGGGTGAAGTAGTGGAAGCTATTGTTTATAGACAACTTGTGGGTTCACTCATGTATTTGGTGAACACACGACCAAACATGTGTTAGGAAATTAACTATATTAGTTAAGTGATGGTTAGGCCTACCAAACTATATTGGAAGGTGGTTAAGCATGTGTTAAGATACCTCAGAGGCACTACTCAATATGGATTGTGGTATAGAAGGATAGAGGTAGTGGAGCTTCAAGGCTTCACCGACGTAGATTGGGTAGGGAGGGAAGAGAACATCAAGATGGATCTTCAATATTGGGTTAGCATCTATTTCTTGGTACAACATGAAACAAAGATTGGTAGAATCAGTTCGGAAGAGGCAGCGTACATGGCTGCTAGTCAAGCAACATGTGAGGCAACCTAGATGAGGAATATTTTGGTTGGTTTGTTTGGTCAGCAGATGGATCCAACTGTGATTTATTATGATAACTAGAGTTGTATAAAACTCTTTGAAAATCCAATTTTTCATGACCAGTCCAAGTATATTGATATCCAGTATCATCATCTTCAAGATTGTGTACAAAGGCAGATTATGTTATTAAAGTACATTCCCACAAAGGAGCATGATTTGACATTTTGACAAAGGAATTGTCAAGATGTAAATTTGAGTTTCACAAAGATAGGATTGGGGTAGATGATAATCCCTTTCTTGTTGAGAGGGAGTGTTGAAAATATCAACAAGAAATTCCAATTTAATTTGTCCTTGAGTTAAATTGTGAATTAAAATCCAATTCTATTCTCATAGCAACTTGTAAATAGTTAATTAAGTTTAATTGACTTAATTAACTTAGGAATTTTGAGTTGGAAGTCTATATGGAGTATGTAAGTTTGATCCCTAAATTTTAGGGGTCCAAGTTGAGTTCTTTAGAGTTGTAATTGGATAACTCATTCTAATTGAGTTATAATCAGTTAAACTAGTTCTAACTGTTGGAGGAACAAGTAGAGGTTTAGTAGTGAGTCAGTGCACCAATGCATCCTTAGTGCCACACTGGTTAACTGAAGATTCACTCACAAATAATTCATGCATGTAAGTTTAGAGGAAGACCCAGTTGAGAATGTAGGGACAATGTATTATCAATTCTATGATTTTCCAAGTTGTACAGATAAAAAATGAAAATAGTTGAGGACCTAAGTTTAGATTGCATAGTTTTGGAAGACGGATTTCCCAATTAAATATGGGTTGATCCTCTTAGGAATGGTGCAAAGAAATAGGGGCTTGGCAGGAAACATAATTGGCTAAGTGTTTACTTGAGCTGGCTTGTGAAGCAGAGAGTTGATCATACTTATGCAGGGATTGTTCTAGTGAGAACAAGCATTGTATTTTCTTCTTAGATTTCTGATTAATGCAATATAGATAGTTAGGGTTTTGAGAAGTTTCTTTCCCTAGAGAAATATTGTGTTAAGCACAATTTATATTCTTCCTCTTGCTGATTATTGTTTTCATCGATCATTATTGGTTTTCGCGGTTGAAATTAGAGTAGATTCTTGTCTTATGTTTTAGTACATTACATGAACTGTTGAATCCACATAGTAAAAATATACAACACCATCAACAAATAATGGTTAAACAAACTATCATAGACACACCATAACAACTATGTATAGAAAAAATCCACTTACCTACTATGATCCTATATTTACAGAGGATTAAAAATGTAGAAATGCGGTGATCTTATATCCCTCTCGTGAGAGAGATAGGCTTGTGCAAAATCTGATACCATGTAGAGAAATGAAAGAGTGGACATGGTTTCCACAAAACAAAATTGTGTTAGAGTGATGTTGGAGCATGGGTTTTGAGTACATGTTTGGGAGCACCGCACAAAAAGGTTAGCTAAGGGTCAACACATGGGAAATAGGGAAAGTCATTAGGTTTACCTTGTGGGTTTTTTCCCATGGTAATAGCTACCACCCATAGTAAATTGGGGTTTTGAGTCGGCTTTTGCCTAAATGTAAATATATAAATAGAATAAGTAACAGTTAAGGAAGGTAACATTCAAGGGTAGTACTTGATAAAGGACAATTATATGTATTAGTATGAGACATGATTTCACACTATAATGCTGATTTATTAGGTTGGTGAGGCACGACAGTTAGAATGTAATGAAGACTTTTCAATGATTAAAAAATATCTATTTTGGGCTTATTTTTTGTGTTGCACACTATGTAATGAATGGTGTAATTCACTTGTTACAATTCTATTAGGCCCCTATAATACTAGTGATTCCCCCATTATTATTGTCATTGTATCCCTTATTGTTATTATTGTGCCCCTATTGTCCCCATATTGTTATTAGTATGCCCCATAGAAACCCACTATTGCTATTTTTGTGCCCTTATGTTATTACTGTTATGTTGGCTTGATTATATTGTGACCTCTTAGACTCCTATATATAGAAGGGAGGTTTAGTCATTTGTGTCATCCAAGAATTGTTCATTTGTGTAATGTAAAGGAGGTTTCCCCCTCTAAGAGGCTGAATTCTAAGGCATTGATCTATATTTTCTATCTTTTTGTGAGCTAGTTTCCTAACATTTGGTATCAGAGCTTTGGATTTTAGGGTTTCGTTGCTCCAAATAGGACATCGTGGAATTTTCGCTATAACTTTTTTTTTTGCGATGTTTCCAAAGCTACAAAAAAAACCCATATGATCCGAACTCGTTCTAAACTTTGGGTCCAAATTTCAAATCTTATCTCACTATATTTGCGGAGATATGATCTGCGGAAGTTAGGGTTTTTGCAGACTCCCGAATTACATTCCAAATAGGTGACCTGGGGAAAATCGTCATAACTTTTGTTTTGAAAATCAGATTGAAATTTCGTCAGAAATTTCACAAAGAGGACGGCCTATGGTTTTCTGTGTATCAGTTTTAGGTACTAAGGTGTGAAACAGTGACACGTGGCACGTCGTACAAGTTTGCTCTACTGAACTAGTCTATAATCAGGGCACCGTGGGAGATTTGGCATAACTATTCCTTGGAGAATCCAATATTGATAAAACTTGCGGGGTTAGAAAGAGGACTCAAAGGGATACTGCAAGACGAGATTTCAGATATTCGAGGTTCGAGATACAAGAGATTGAATATCGAGATCTTACAAAGTGAAAAAAATGTGTGTAGTTTTTTTTAAATTTTGCATAAGATTGGTTTGAAAAATTAGCTTAAAGGAATTCAAAGGGAATAGTGAAAAATTATTAGAATTAATTAATTCCTCGAAGAAAGAAAATGGAAACATCTAGTAAGCAACCTGAAAGCTCTAGCATGACTTGTGAAGAAGAGGAAGAAATGCAACATGATATATCAAAATTACAAGACCAAGTACACCAAATTTCAGTCTCACTAAAGGTAAATGAAGCCAAGATGAATGGCGTGGAAGCTAATATGAATGGCATGCAAGTTAATATGGATGGCATGGAAGCTAAGATGGATGGCATGGATGCTAAGATGAATGACATGGACGATAAGATGGAAGAATTGAAGATAAATTTGAATAAGTTGCTACAAGAAATGGTCACTAATGGTGAAATGGTAGTAAAGGAAACTCATGATGAGAACAAAAGAAATGTTAATCATGATTTCATAGACTGCAATGTTGGATTGAAGACCCACCATGTTCCAAAAATTGATATGAGGAAGTTTGATGGCAAGGATCACGGAACATGGATACTACAGATGGAGCAATTTTTCAATCTCCATAATGTGAAAAACACACAAAAGGCACGTATTGCAACTTTATATTTGGAGCCAAATTAGTTTGTATGGTATCGATGGCTTTGCTCTCGTAAACAAATTGTCGCTTGGGAAATTTTTATGGAAGAAATGATAGCACATTATGAGGATACAAAAAGAAACACCTTTTTTAGCCAATTGATAAATCTCAAACAAAAGGGTTCAATGATGGAGCACATTGAGGACTTCCAAAAATTGAACATAAGGGCAAAAGATATTCCAGAGGAACATAGGATTGATGTGTTCATAGGGACTTTAAAGGATAATATCCAACATGAGGTTCACCTTTGGGAACCTCATTCATTGGAGAAGGCATTTACGTTAGCAAGAAAAATGGAAAGAAAAATTATGGCAACCATGAAGTCTACCACTCACAACTATAAAGATGGAAGTATTGTTTCCCTTAGCCTTCCACAACCTATGAGGTTGACACCAAAACAATTGGAATACAAAAGACAAAAATGGATTTGTTACAGTTGTGATAGCAAATACAGTAAAGGTCTTAAGTGTGTTGAGAAGAAATTATTCTACATATACTGTGAAGAGGAAGAAGAAAAGGAAAAGGAAATGTTAAAAGAAGAGGATATACTCCAAGAACAAACCCTATATAAAGAAGAAATGAATCTGACCATATATTGTAATGGCTAGAATTTCCACTCCTCAAACTATCAAGATAGAAGGAAATATCAAGAAGAAAAAAGTAACAGTGTTGATTGATTCACGAAGTACCCATAATTTTTTTCATTGTAAGATAGTAAAGGAATTGAATTGCTTCCTATATCCAGCACCAGAGTGTCAAGTGATTTTCAAGTGGAGGAACCATAAATTTCTCTAGAAAGTGCCATAATATCAAGCTATCCATGGGATAATATGTATTGAATACCCCAATTATTTCCATTCCAATTGGCGGTTTTGATGTTGTACTAAGATTCCAATGGCTAATATTCTTGGGTACAATAGATTTTAATTTTCAAGAGATTTTCATGAAATTTTATTCGGAAGGAAAGGAAGTTGAATTAAGGTGTATTGTAGGGAAACCGAGAAAGATAATCATCTCTAACAGTATAAAAAATCTTCTGAAGAAGGAACAATGAGTTGTAATTGCACAATTATGTTTGCTAGAGGTTCCCACATCGAGATCATCTATTTATCTAGATCTCCAAAAAGGCTTCAACAATCATTCCAAGGTATTTGAGACTCCAAAAGGTCTCCCACCTATTCATGATCATGATCATGCTATTTGTTTGATTCTAGGAATTTTTCCTCCAAACATCAGGCCGTACAGATATCCCTATGCCTAAAAAGGTGAAATTGAACGTATGGTTACAGAAATTCTAGAGGCTAGTATAATTCAACCTTGTTAAAGTTCCTTATCTACTCCAATAGTATTGGTGCACAAGAAGGATGGATCATGCCGCACATGTCTAGATTATAGGGAGCTCAACAAGCTCACTATTAAAGATAAATTTCCCATTCGTGTCATTGATGAATTATTGGATGAATTGCATGGATAAATTTACTTCACCAAGTTGGATCTTTGTTTAGGATATCATCAATTTAGAATGAAGATTGAATACATTATGAAAACAACATTTAGAGGTCATAAGGGTCATTATGAATTTTTGGTCATACCTTTGGCTTTACCAATGAACCTTCTACATTTCAAGGTTTGATAAATAATTCCATTTTCAAACCCTTCTTTAGAAAATTTGTGCTAGTATTTTCTGATGATATACTAACCTACAACAAGTCTTGGAAGGATCATGTTGAACATGTTGACATGGTGCTCAAACTATTGGAGGAGAAAAAATTATATGCAAAAAACTCCAAATTTTTCTTTGGAGTACAAGAGGTGCAATATCTAGGTCATGTTGTATCTCATGAAGGTGTTAAGGTAGACCCTAGCAAAATTAAATCCATTAAAGAATCGAAAATCCCCACATCCATAAATCATCTCCGAGGATTTCTTGGGTTGACAGGGTATTAACACAAGTTTGTTAAGAATTATGGGAAAATAGCAGCACCTCTAACAACATTATTGAACAAAGATGCATTTTCATGGACTCTAGAAGCAACAAAAGCCTTCAAACATCTTAAAGAGGAAATGTGCTAAGCATCAGCCTTAGATATGTGAGGCTTCACAAAAACCTTTATTGTGGAATGTGATGCTTCAGGAAATGGAATTGGTGTTGTTTTGATGCAAGATGAAAGACCCATTTCTTTCGAAAGTCGTCCAATCAAGGGAAACTATTTACACAAAGCTATTTATGAGAGGGAAATGTTGGCAATACTACATGCACTTAAGAAATAGTGACCGTATGTAATGGGAAGACACTTGAAGGTAAAAACAGACCATGATAGTCTGAAATACTTTTTCAAACAAAGACTATCCTATGAATGGCAAAAAAAATGGGTCACAAAGATGTTGGGTTATGAATCTAAAATCATCTATAAAAAAGGGAAGCAAAATGTTGTGGGAGATGCACTCTCAAGAAAGGATGAGGATGTGGAAGAATTTTTGTGCGCAATTTATATTATCCAACCAAATTGGATAAACAAAGCAAGGGAGGAATGGGAGAATCACGAAGAAGTGTGGGCACTCATTCGAAAAATATATCAAAATCCCAACACATCTGGTACCTTTAGCTAGAGAAATGATTCATTATGGTACAAATATCACTTATACCTATGTAAGAATTCCAAATTCAAACAAAATATTCTTATGGAATTGCACTCTTCTCCCTTAGGAGGGCACTCGAGATTTTTAAAAACTTACCACAGGGTTGAGAAGGAATTATTTTTGGATGGCCTTAAATAGGATATTCAAATGTTTGTGGTGGAATGTTTGGTTTGCCAACAAAATAAAGTTGAAACAATTAAAAGCTCAGGTCTATTACAACCCTTATCCATTCCAAGCCAACATTGGGAGGAGGTTTCAATGGATTTTATCAAAGGTTTACCCAAGTCTGAAGGAAAGATTGTCATCATGGTGGTAGTTGACAGACTTACCTAGTATGCACACGTGTGCATTATCACATCCATTTAAAGCCAATACAGTTCATACCACATTTATGGAAATAATTCAAAAGCTACATGGAAACCCAAAGATTATTGTAAGTGACAGAGATCCCATTTTCACTGGAAATTTTTGGACATAATTATTTTCTTGTTTTGATACTCAGTTAGCTCATAGATCATCTTATCATCCTCAATTTGGTGGGAAAACTGAGATAGTAAAAAAATGTTTGGAAGGATATCTTCATTGCTTTGCATCTGATAAACAAACACAATGGGTCAAATGGTTACCCCTCACTAAATGGTGGTATAACACTTCCTTCCAGTGTAACAAAAATGACCCCATTTATGGCACTTTATGGATATCATCTACCATCCATAACATCATATTTAAGAGAATTCTAAGGTTCCAGCAATGGATGATCACATCAAGAATCAACAAAAAGTTCTCCAGTTGGTGCAAAATAGAATGAAACAACAGGCAGATCAACATCGTAGTGAGATAGGTTTTGATGTAGGTGACTGGGTATTCCTATGACTACAACCATATAAACAAATGTCCCTCAAGCAATATAAGAAGGATAATAAATTATCACCAAAGTATTATGGTTCATACAAGGTGTTGCAAAATATTGGTACTATGGCATACAAATTGTAGCTTCCTGCAGCTTCCCTAGTGCACCCAATTTTCCATGTTTCATGTTTAAAGAAGGTTATTGGTTACAAGCTCCCAGTTCAAACAATATTGCCAGAACTTGAAGAGGAAAGAAAAATCATATTGGAGCTTGAAGAAGTCATAGAAGCAAGAACTCGACAGCTAAGAAATCGATCAATTTTGAAGTATCTCATCAAGTGGAAGAACTTATCCACTAAAGATTCCACATGGGAGGATGAGAATTTTATACAAAAGCATCTAGAAATACTCAAGCCTTGAGGATAATTCTTTTCAGAAGGAGAGGGGCATGTTAGGCGCCTATAATTCTAGTGATTCCCGCATTACTATTGTCATTGTATCCCTTATTTTTATTATTGTGCCCTTAGTGTCCCCATATTATTATTAGTATGCCCCATAGAAACTCAGTATTGTTATTTTTGTGGCCTTATGTTATTACTGTTATGTCGACTTGATTATATTGTGACCCCTTAGACACTTATATATAGAAGGGAGGTTTATTCATTGGTATCATCCAAGAATTTTTCATTTGTGTAATGGAAAGGAGGTTTCCCCCTCGAAGAGCCTGAATTCCAAGGCGTTGATCTATCTTTTCTATCCTTTTTTGAGCTAGTTTCCTAACATTGAATTATGCATTGCACACTCTCAAGCCTTAGTCTCAGACATTGACCTATGAAACTACGCAATTATTGGATTAGTCAATAATTACATCCCTAACAACTTATTTCATGAGGTACATTACTCTAGTGTTTTATCGTACTAATGTTGTCTTGACATGGGTAGATTGCAATCCTAGGTATTCTATTATGTCATGAAAGGATGATGATGAAGGAGATGGAGAAAGATACCATGCTAGAATACACCTAAGGAGCTTAGGGGATAAGATGATCATCATGCAAGAAGATGAAGGAACACTAGATTATAAAAAAATATGGAATATTAAAGCCACATTGAACACTCCTTAACTTCAAGTCATAACGCAGAGGAAGAAGAAGAACATGCACAATATTTTCAACAAGGCACAAAGAAAGCATCAACAAAAAGTGACTTGACATTTCCATGTCATCATGTAGTCCATGTCGTTAGTGACATGTCATGTTGTATCATGAGCCATCATGTGCCACATCATTCATGGATTATGTAATCTTATATTGGAAAATGTAATGTAAAGTGGAAGTCGAAGAGTCATCTATGTAATGTGGAAATTCATGAGAAGTCAAAAAATCATGATGATAGTCTAAGAGTCATAACAAAGGTGAAGGATCGCCCTCTTTTTTATATACACACCCTCATTTTCCATGAAAAATAATTTTCACCTTGGCTTATCCCATAAGGCATCAAAGAGATGGAGTTAGTACCTTTGGGGAGCAGATCATGGCTGCAACACTCCACTATTGGAGCTAGTGATGTTTGTTGTATTAATGTATCTTCAGACTTTTACTTAATACTTGAAGCCTGATGGCCATCATGTCTTCATGCATGGATTGTGAATATTTGTAAGAATGTTCTTTGAATGTTTATGATTCATGTTTTCTTTCACCTATACTAAAGTAGTTGAACTGTTTCAGTTCTTTTAGTGCTTATCTTACTGAAAATGTGTTGTAATGGTTGTAAAAATTGGCACATCTACGTGGACTATTCTTCTTGATGTTAGGAGGTTCTCTTTTCTCTTGTGTACACCTCTACTATGGTAGCATTATTACCTCTCTCTTATAGTCTCACCTTTCCTCCCTCTACAGTAGAAGAACGTTGATACACCTGCAACCGAACATTCACTAGGCACACTTACTTTTCACAAATGCACATACATGCTTCTCTCTCTTGCTGACAGCTAAAGCCAAGGAAAATCTTAAGAATATTTGGAAACCATGTTAATACTCCAGATGGGGCTCCTATTCCAAACCATGTGAGGTCTAATTTGGAATTCACATTGGGAGACCCCCTTGGTTGATGGATTTCTAGCACCTATCAAGAAAGTTTTTAATAGATTGCTTTCCCCTCGAAAAATATTGTGTGCATGTGTTATTTCTCATTACATGTTTGTGGTTGATGTTCTAAATTGTGAATTGAATTATATAAATCAGGAGAGTAGGTTTGTTTCCAAACATTTTGATTAATAAATTAGGAGTAGTTACAAATCTATACCATAATTTCTACATGGTACTAGAACAAGATTCACATTAGAGTGGGAATTTCAAAGTTGTTTTTGAGGAGGTTCGAATTTGTAGTTAAGTGTAGCAAGATCTCTTCAGAGTTGGGAAGTTGACCTTGAATTGGGTAATACTAGAGTATGCCTTGGAAGGTAGCTCTAATTTCATTACATAGAAGGATCATATGGAGGTGGTGTTGCATGTCAACGGATTTCTATAATACATCAAGAGAGATGTTGCAAAACTAGTGGAATTTGATGCCCATAACCTAGCCCAATGGAAGAAAGATGTAGCCAAGGTGAGGAGAATAATCTTGGAGGGAGTGTGAGAACACATTTTCATAAATATTCATGTGAAATAAACTCCTTATGCAATGCGTCAAGCACTTCTAAATCTATTCCAGAATAGCAGTGACCATAGGAAACTGGCGCTCAAGCATAAACTTCAAAATGTCAAGACGTGGGAGAATTACACTATTGAGTAGTATGTAAGCAGGTTCACACAAGTTCGTGATGAGATTCTAGAATTTGATGTTACTATTTCAAATGATCACTTGGTAAGCCTACCCCTTCTAGGCCTTCCAAAGAGCTAGCATATTTACCAATTTTCACTGAAAAGGATGGAGAAACTAGTTAATTGAGAATGATTATGGTCTAATTTCGTACAGGAGGAAATAAGATGGAATACAATAGGTGGAACTTCATTCAAGGGTGAGTGTTACACAGTAAAGTGTCACTGCCATCATGTCAGTCTCCCTACTGTGCTATAAACCACATTCACCTATACTCATGCTCCTCAAAATGGCTAAAAACCCTCTTTGCCTAAGTTAAATGAATCATCGCGTCTGTTAATAAAATAACCGTGCTGACAGGCGGAGGTCAGTGTTGTTGTTGCGATGCCAGCGCGGAAGCACACGTCTTTTCCGCGCTGGTCCCATTTTACGGATAGCGCACCCTCCGTTTGTCCTGTTGAGCACTGACCAGAACTCCTCTATAGTTGGTCTGCGATGTCAGCGCGCCAGCCCAGTCTCTCACCCGCGCTGATCCTGTTTGGGCGAATTTGTTCTAACAACCAGCCTTCCAGATCCCTCCAGACTTGGTTGTTAGCATTGTTGAGGTCACCATCCTTTCTCTGGTATGTATGTTCGACTGACCATCCACCTATCTTGGGGGAAAGCTCATCCTTTACCTATTCATGGAGACTCCTTCTCTTTATAAGCCTCCTCCATTGCCCATGAGTAGCTAGTTTGGAACATATAGACTTTGATTGAGGAATTCTTAGTGCATTTTAGTGCTACTCTTTGTAGGCATTTGGTGTGTTGTGTGAGGATTGTTTTGAGCTTGAGGAAGGTCATGAGCTTGTTGCCTTGTATGTGAGAGAGAGACCTCTTTGACTTGGGAGATTTGCTTCAAAGGTGAATGCTTGGAAGACATGCTGGCTGGACCCTCTAGAGAAGGACTCAGCGTCAGGACTTCGGTTGTACCTTACTCTATTTTCTGATTAATAAAGATAGATGACTACTCTTATGGTTCCATTTCCATTTGTCCTATGAATGATTAATGTAAATTGTATCCTTCCTGACTGATACATAGTTGTTTTTAGTAGGTTTTACGCTCTTGTTTGCTCTCTCTTTGCTTTTGCAGGTGTTCGTCCGTGAGGATAGCGGAGAATTGTGATCGGCTGGAGCGAAGGAGCAAGAGGATCATCTCTTCAACAAACATAGCGTTGGAATCCAAGTAGGTTTCTCTCACCCACTTTTAATTACAACTAGGAACCTGCAGTGTAGCATTGTTTGATTGTTGCTAGACCCCCTTTGGGCTAGTAGGGATCGCCTCTATCCGTAGAGGGGATTTACCTCTCCAACAATTTTGGCGACTCCGCTGGGGAGCTTGCTTGTCTCTTTATATTTCACCCTTGTTTTTGATTTGATTATTGCCTCTTTGTCAAAGTTTGGGGATT
>APFE030837001.1:0-35908 GCA_000404065.3 Pinus taeda
GTGGCTCTTCACTGTAATCTCTTTTCGCGGTAGTTTGTCCCACAACGACATACTCGTGACAGCGGTGGACAGGTGGCCGCCCAATATTCGCGATTTTTACACACTTTGACCGTTCGCGACAATCTTGAAGCCTGGCTGCGGAGAAAAAATGGTACGAGCCCCGTGGTCTCTTCAAGTATATGTGTACCGTATCGATCATTATAGAATCGATCAATGTTGAATAAAAAAAAATGGGCAAGCTAAAACATTGATTCAAGAATTTTTCCATATAAAAATGATTGCATCTTTTCTTTAACTTCAATCCAAGATGGTGTCCAATGATTTCACCACTCTAGATTTAATAGAAATAGAAATGAATTTAAAGTTGACTTTTCAAATAATTTCATTTACAAACTAGAAGCAACTCGGAGAAATAAAGAGGCCATGGTGGCTGCCTCAAGTTGTTCACAAACAAGTGAATGAAAATGTTACTTTAAGATGGAGATGTTTGCGTTTACTTAGTGTAGATTTGCTTTTATAAGAAAATTTATAAACATTAGTAAACTTCCAAACCCATAATATTATGATACCATGTGTAGGTTTGTCATTACACTAAAACCGACATGCAACAACTAATATTATCTTGAGGGGGTTCCAAAGCCATAATATTACCTTGAGTGGGCATTTAGTATTTCAAAATCTATTGGGAAAATGTTGACAATGGGAGCCACTTTTAGGGAAGTTAAACTATCCCAAGCGCTATCTAAGTTCAACAGGGTTGCACACAATCATGGTCACATCCCAGTACAGAGTAGATTTAGAGTTAATGGAGAAAAAGATTGTTCTAGATTATGTAGAACTCATGTGAATATTCTACATTATGTAGAACCGATGTCTTTATTGCTCTAAATTGTGTAGAACTAGAGCCTTGAATGTCCTAAGAGTATGTTGAATTGATTGTGTTTAATACAAGTCACTTGCAATTTGAGTAGGTATCATTTCCTTTATAAGGAGACAAGTCATGTAATGTGCAATCAATTTTGGACATTGCACTGAATTAATAAGATATTGTGTTTTCATCATACTTTGGTTTTTTGGTTGTTTATTTAAGTTGTTCTCAAAGCCAGTAGAGGGAGCATGTGTGAAGAGTGAAGCAAATCCTTTACGCGACGATTGTGTAACCATGAAGGGAAAGAGAAGTAAGTCATCATCTTTCTATGGTATAAAATTTATTATAGGAGACATTATTTATGGTGTGATAATTGATTAAAAATTTTAATCTTTTTCTAGTAATTTGTTTTTATTTGAATTGAGTGGAGGTTTTGGTTAAGCTTCATTTTAAGGGCAAAAATAATTTTGATATAAAGTGCTTTTAGTGTGGTATAAAGTTTATTTAAATTTTTCATAAAGGCGATTTGAGTTATGGTGATATATGGAGATTTGATTAAGTTGGTGATATATGGCTCTTTTTTTTTAATATTTGGTTATTTTAAAAAGGTGAAAAGGAATTTTATAGGTTTTTTTTAGTGTTGGGTTAGAGATATTTGGAATATATATATATATATATATGGAAAATCCATTTGTTGATTCATATGAAGTGAGCGCACAAAGCTAGATGGAGAAAATTATACAAATTGAAAATTTAAGTTGTGGACAATGGTGGAAGGAGCTCATGCTTCGTTAGTTGTAGCAGGGATGAAGTCAAACTGACAACACCACCAGCCTTAGTTCAAGGTTGGGAACGTAGAGAGACGAAGGTCAAGGTACTAATGAGAATGTCTATAAAATAGAATATTATTTCACATATCAAGGATTGTGATACAACTCAAGAAACCTTGGAAACTCGTAAAAAGTTGTATGAAATTACCAATACTAATAAAGCTTTATTTTTAAAGAAGAATTCTTTCTCAATTAATATGGAGGTAAATGAAAATATTAGTAATTTTCTTTCTAGAATCAAAGAAATTGCTCATAAGCTTGGTGCTATTGGTGAAAATATTTCAAGTAGCGATCTAATGACAATTGCATTGAATCGGATGTTGGATGATTATGATATGTTTATCACTGGAATTTCAATAGGTAAAAAAATCATTCCTTTAATGAATTAACATGTTTTCTCTTGTAAGAATATGACAGAAGGAAAAATATCAATGGAAAATCTCAAATTTCAGATTTGGGGTTGGTGACAAAAGGAAAACATCCATACAAAAGAAAGCCATGGGACAAGAACAAAGGAGGCGAGTCATATCCAAAACCACATCAATCTACAACACCACCAAGGACAAATACCTATTTGAAGAGGAAGGATGTATGCTTGTATTGTGGTAAGTCTTGACACTTTGCTAAAGAGTGTCATAAAAAAATGATCAGTCTAACCATAGAAAAAATTTAGAAAAATTTGTTTATTAAGAAGCCTCAATTAGTGATAATCTCAATAATATCAAATCATTCATTTTAGAAATTTCCTTATTAATAGAAACTGATGATGATAGTGTAAATTTTATTTACTCTGGTGCTTCAATTTATATGACAAGCAAACAGGAATCGTCGATACATATCATTACAACAATAATGGCACTCACCTCTATCTAGGAGATAATAGGTCTCATGAAATCAAAGGTTATGGTGATGTATGTGTAACTTTAGAAAATGGCCATGTAAGACAAATACAGAATGCAATGTATGTTCTTGGAATCAAGAAGAATCTAATATTTATGTCCACCATCGCATATTAGAATCTCAAAGATGAATTTCTTAAGTGACATTGTCTTGCTAAGGATATACAAGATTACTACAACATAATAGTAAGAGGAGTGAAAATGGGAGTCTTATACAAGCTTGGTGTGACTGGAAAAATTCATCATGCATTGGAATCCACTACCATGACAACGAAAGCTCTTAGGCATCAAATGTATGGCCACCTTAATTATCATGATTTGTTGCTACTACAAAAGCAAATAATGGTATAGGGACTTACATGGTTAAAGAATGAATATTTGACATTTGAAGTTTGTGCTTTAGGGAATATGTATAGGGAAGAGTCCCCTACTGATACAAATAGAAGAAAAGTGATATTCTTGAACTTGAGCATACAGATGCATGTGGGCCTAAGTAGACTAGATCATTAGAAGGAGCATATTATTTCTTTATATTTGTTGATGATTGAACAATATATACTTGGGTTTATTTCATGCGAGAGAAGTGTGATGTATTTGAATATTTCAAAGATTTTAAAAACTTGGTTGAGAATCAAACAAGAAAATACATCAAGATCCTTTGTTCTTATCAAGTGGGATAATATACAGTAGGAGAATTTGTCAAATATTACAAAGCCCATGGAATTATATAATAGTACACAGTGCCACATACTCCACATCAGAATGGAGTAGCTGAAAGGAAGGACAAAACATTAGTATAATGTGCAAGGAGCATGATGAAAGGTAAAAATATTATCAGTGCCTTTTGGGCAAAATATATTATTGCTGTTATTTATTTAAAAAATAGAAGTCCAATTTTTTTTTTAAATAATAGGACTACATTTGAAGCTCTTTATGGCTATAAACCAATAATAACTCATCTAAGAATATTTAGAAGCAAAGTTTTTGCTCATGTTTCAAAAGAAGATAGGAAAAAACTTTATGCCAAAGCTATCCAGTGTATTTTCAATGGTTACTATTATAACTATGAAACATATAACATGTTTGATCCTTCTATTCATAATTTTTTTTAAAGCATAGATGTTTTGTTTGATGAGCATGCAAGTTGGTCATAAAGGGGACAATTATGATGCATTGTATATTCCTCATTATTTTGATGAGGTCATAGAAGAAGTTGATGATAAACATGAGAAGAAACAAGAGGAAGACTCTAGTGATATTTGCACCTCAAGTAGTGAAAGCACAATTAGAGGAGGAAAAGAGTCACCATAGAGCAGAAAAATGGATGAAAGAAATGAACAACCAAGAAGGTCCTCACACCATATTCAACCAACAGTAAGGTATAAAGAATATGCCTTGATGACTAAAGTGATTAACATACTAGAACCTTCGAAATTTAAAGAAGCTAATGAACATGCAAAATGGATAAATGCAATGAAGGAAGAATATAGTTCTATTATAAAAATTGATACAAAAAAATTGATAGAATTACCTAAAGATAATGTTCTGATAGGATCAAAATGGTTTTTCAAAATAAATTTAATGTTTATCAAATTATTGTTAAATATAAAGCTAGACCTGTAGCAAAGGGTTATTCACAAAAAGAAGAGACATATTATGAATAAATGTTTTCATTTGTAGCTAAAATGAGCACCATTAGAATGATGTTTGCATTGGAAACTACCCTTGATTGGAAGCTCAATCAGTTGCATGTCAAATCAACATTTCTGAATCGAGAATTGAAAGAAGAAGTATATCTTGTTTATCTATAAGGTTTTGTAAAATAGGGAGAAGAACATATTGTTTGTAGGTTAAAGAAAGCATTATATGGACTCAAACAAGCAATCAGGTCTTGGTATATGAATATTGAGAAATTCTTCTCTCAATAGGGTTTTCTTCAAAGTAAAGGAGATCCAAATCTCTACATCAAGAGGGATGAAAAGGGACATATTGTTTTTATTCTTATATATATTCATAATATTATCATAACAGGGAGTGCTACCAAGGTAATTGGAAAGATTAAAAGAAGTCTACGTGAGGAATTTGAAATGAAGGATCTTGGAGAGTTGCATTACTATTTAGGCATCAAAGCTTGGAGAGATAATTGTAGAACCTTTGTAACAAAAAACAAGTACACACATGAATTAATCAAGAGTTTCAATATGAATGGATGTAAAACAATATCTACACCTCATCAGCAGTGATGATAAAATGAAAGAAGTGGTTGGAATGTATATAGAGAATTGGTGGGAAGTATGAATTACTTAACTCCAACCAGAGCACGGGGTCTTCACTCAATGAACCTCTGACATATCACGTGTGTTCATGGCATATTAAACAATACCCTTAATTTGACTACATATTGGAAAATTCCTCTAAAAATCACATTATTTAACCCCCTACTAATACAAACCCAATACACGTTCACAACTTAAAAACCCCTACTTTCACTAGATATTGTAGGTATCCATTTTTTTATTAACATTTTTTATACCCCTTTATATTTTTCATTAACTTTGGACTCCATTTTTTATACCTACTAATATAAAAACCCTCTTCGCCCTATATATCCCCCAATATATTATCTCATTTTTTCCTTAATAAATATCCCCCAATATGAACCCAGTTGTTATGGTATTGCTCCCAAAGTGAAGTCCTTATGAACAAGAGTAGATATTGCATATTCAGTCAACATACTTAGTCAATTCATAGCTAAGCCATATGAAAGTCACTCGAAATTAACTAAAAGAGTCCTTCAATATTTGAAGGAGACTAAAATTTTTCGCATTGAATATAATAATGATTTGAATGCTGAGGTTATGGGTTATTCAAATTATGATTGGGCAAGAGATCGAAAAGAAAACAAGTCCACCTTTGTTTATGCATTCAGTATTGGATATGATAATGTGTCATGGAGTAGCAAGAAACAACCAACTGTTTCTTTTTCTTTCATTGAAGCTGAGTATAAGGCCTTATGCAATGCAACATGTGAAGGAATTTTTTTAAGAATAATTTTTGTAGACATGGGAGAAAAAGAGGGGAGACCAACATTTATTAAGTATGACAATAAAAGCTCTATCAAATTGGAAAGCAACCCAACCGAGTCTATCATGCAAGATCAAAGCACATTGAGACACAACATCATTTTGTAGGAGAAAAATATAGTTAAAGGAAATTAATTTGATCTATTGTAATACAAATGATAACGTGGCACAGGTTTTTACTAAGACTTTAGAGACAAGTTAGACGTGATAAATAATTCATTTATGTATTAAGGAGGAGATTTAGAGTTAATGGAGAAAACAAATGTTCTAGATTTTGTAGAACTTGAGTCTTGAATTCATTGCCTTTAGTACCATTATTTAGTATGAGTCACTTGTAGATAAGTGGATGAGTCAGTTATAGTTGAGTAGATATTATTTCTATTTATAAGGAGAGGAGGTCATGTATTATACAATCAATTTTGAACATTAATCTAGATCAATAAAATATTATGTATTTTATCATATTTTAATTTTGGATATTTGTTTAGGTAGCAAATCATTATTGCATGCAACATTTAAACTAGCCTTGACTTAACCTCAACCTAATTTAAAAACTATTTAATCATAAGAAGAACTTCAGCGTAAATCACATGAGAAAGACCATTGTCGCGTTTCAAACCAACCAGTGTGGTTCATCGTCAGTCATTTATAAATATGACTGATCACAAAAGCATCAATTCTACAACTATTTAATCAACTAAATCTAAATCAATTAGGGTGATGAACGACCTATGCTCTTGGAAACCCTAATAGGGAGTAGCTGTGCTTTGCGTGTAATGGTCCAGCTTTCATTACTACTTTTCTCACAACTTTTTATCATGCCTTTGTCGGGACTTCGAAGGATATTTTTCCGTTCGTCTATGCTCTTATTCTATGCTTTTCCCAATGGATATTCGAACAACGCTTCTAGAAACATATCATAATCTAAGAACATGGAAGATTATTTCATTAAGGCGGTTCTATACATTACGGAGCACAGTTGCACAGCCAGGCGGAAATAAGGGGAACAACGATAGATATAAATCAAGGATTTGGTCTCCTGGTTACCCCACCTTTGTACTTCTTATGCTCTTTTCTCTATTTATGCTTTTCTGGTGGCCTGCATAAATTCAAATGGCCTTTTGCAATAAGTTACACGTCTTTTCTGAACTAGTTGCACATGTTTCCAACCTTCACGCTTTAACTAGTGCTGTGGTGATGCAAGATGATAGGTTGCACCAGTCTTAGAAAGCTACTCGAGCAGCCATAAAAGAAACAACGACCAATGGCACTTCTCGGATGAAGGTAAAAAGATACATGGAAAAAATGATCTAACCCGGAATGTGGAAATTATTATCCAAGCGAAGACTGTGACTACAATATTAATTATATGTCAGAGCGTTGGAAAACATTGTTCATTATATGTATGAGCATAGAGAGAACGCGTTGATGCGTTTGTGGGAAGGGGATCATAGAGGTTGAACGTACTTTCTGTAATTACCCATTTAAATTTGATTTACCATCATGGTGAACTCCCATGAAATTGTCATAATAATGTTGACTCCAATGAGCAGTCAAATCTATGACGCGTAAATTTGAATGTGTAATCTCGAGCTATGACAAAGAAAGATACCAAACTAGGATGAAGACTTCAAAGAAAACATTCATATGTCTGACGTTTTCATTATTAATTAGATAGTTTAATGCATTTTTTCTTTGCCGTGATCTGTTTTAAATCACGAAAAAGTCATTCTCTAAACATTCTGACAAGCTTTGTGCTATAATGTCCCTAATGTAATGTATTTAACCAAGTAAGTTGTTGCGGAGACATTATTGTTTATATTCTATTATGTTTTATTATATTTATACTATTAATCTATATTATATTCTAATTATATCTATATATTTAAGTATAAATAAATTAAAAAACAAAAATATAAATAAATTAAATATTAAAAGTTTATTCGACAACCGAGTATAAGAGAGATTTTTTTGAATGTTCAAGGTAAAATTTACATGTCTTATCAAATGACAATAATAATAAAATAATATGCAGTATTATTATTATATTTATTACTACATTTAATGTGTTGATTGAAAAAGTAGAGAATCTATTATAATATAAAAATATATATCTTCTGTTATTATTATATCTATGAGTCTATTTAGTGTGTTGATTGAAAAAAATATTTTTCTCCAAAGATAAGGAGGAGCATTTATTTAATTTATCTTTGTTGGCTTTGTTGTTGACATTTTAATATCTATTTTGGATGGTTATAAAATTCTTGCAACTCATCAAGCTAATGAAGATGGTAAAAAGGAATTTGTAAATTAAATACAAAAGTAATGAATGTCATTTTAGTGGCTTTGCATAGTAGAAAAATTAAAAACAATGAAGTATGTGCATGCTAAAGATATTTGGGACAAGATTCAATGAAACTATGAAGGATATGAAAAGGTAACGAGACCAACTCTTGAGACTCAAAGAATGCAACTTTAGATTTTGAAGATGAGTAAAAAATAAAAAATTGCAAGATCAATGTGATTGTTAATATTATTAGAGGAGTTGATGAAAAAATTTATGAATCAATAATTATTTAGAAAGTACTGAGTTCTCTTCCCTTAATATTCAATCAAAAAGTCTCACTCATTGAAGAAATGAAATATCTAGAAAATATGACAATTGATGAACTAGATGGAATCCTACCTACATTTGAAATGAGAAAAGAAAAAGAGAAATCAAGATTAAAGGAACCAACAATAAATATATGAAATAAAGAAAAATAACCCAAGGATGATCATCATTCCAACTATGAATTACTTGCATAAGTAGCTCAATTTGTGAGAAATCTAAAAAGAGGATCTTGCAGTAAAGAGGTAGGAAACTATTCAAAGGTTTTAAAGGTTTTAATCTCCCCATTTGAATCGAACATTTCTGCAAACTCCTTCTCCTTCTCTTTCTCACATGCTCTAAGCCATTCAGTTGGTGTCATTATTACATGCCTTTGCATTCTTTCTGGTTTGTCATTGAAAATGGATGTTTCTCTTCTGTAAGGGTGTTCTTTAGGGAGGAACACCCTAGAGTAGTTATACATTTTCTTTTGTAGGTCTTCGGACCACCTAGCCTTCAGAGAAGGTCTAAAAAAATCGCGTCCATGATACTGTTTTGTTACAAGACCTGAGAAATTATTGTATACAGGTTGGAATGTTAGTACACATGAAGATTAGAACATGTACTGAATTTAATTAAATATATGTGAAACAATATTTTTGTGTGTATAAAAAAATCAATAAAAATGTTATTTACCAGAGAAAACTCCTAAGACTAGATAATCATGTATGGTGTGAGAACATATGTCATACAATATAAAAATCCTCTTTATTGGGATGGGTCTTGATACATTCTACACATGTATCCCTTCCCATAATTCATTTAATTCATCTACCAATGATTGTAAGTAAACATCCATATTCTTCACTTGTCTTCTACAAGGGACTATGAGAGCCCACATAAGATGTTCATTCTTCAATAGAAAACCATCGGGGGGTATTGGTATTGATCACTACGATAGGAAAAATAGAATAGTTGGTGTCTTGGATGGAAAATGGGTTGACGTCATACATGGCTATTCAGAGTCGCAGACCTCGTACTTCATCCTTGAATTTTTCAGGCCGTGTATCCTCTATATGCTTCACCGCTAGTGAATATCTTGGATTTGCATAACTCCTAACTCACTCGTGTGTGAGGCATCCCATCCCTAAAACATAGATAATTATTTGAAATGGAAGAGCCTTTGAATCCTTGGGATTATAGGCATGTGCGTCAATATCTTATGAGGAGCACCATGTGATTTACCCATTCTTTTAATTATGGTACCTGTCATGCCCACATTTCATACATATCTCTTTGTCTGCATATTCTCCTCTATATAGAATACAATCATTCAGGCCTACATGATATGATATGTACTCAACACCCAACATTTTCAACAACTGCATTGCCTCTTCACAACTACCTAATAAGACATTGTCACTTGGAAGAACCTTATCTTTGAATAACCTGCAATTGGTGGGGAATATAATTGTACAATGTCAATATTTAACATTCGTAAAATAAACCAGTTTTAATGTTTATTGTGTGATCATATTTCTCAAAATAAAAGGGACTTGATCAAACATGCAGGTGAATTAACTCAATAATTTTTAGAGACATGTATTCAACATGCCAAACTTTGGTATCAAGTTGTACAAAAACATCATTGTCCCCAACGGAGTAAAATTTGACTCACCGCCAGGTCCAAAGAGAGGGGTGGTGGAAGAAAATTTTAGGCTTTCAAATAAGGTATTAGTGATATCAACATCATCCCCTCAATCATTATTCTGGAATACATCTAATAGAATTTCCTCCATGGCAGTCGTATCTTGTAAGTAACCATCCATACCAACCTCTATTTGATTTCATCCATTTTGAACTTGTGATGAAGAACTACTATTGATGTAGTCATTCCTAACTGGAGAATCTAGATGTAGTGGGAATTAAATAGGTGGTTGCTTCAACCATTATTTTTATGTTTCCTCTCTGAATATTTCTCATTCTTTATCTTAAAGTATCCTTCTTTCAATTTTACGTTGTAGTGGGGTGAACAGGAAGATGGTAGGTTGATTGCTTATCATCACTAGAATCCTAATTTCAAAAAATATTGAACATCATTAGTACACTATCAATGATATTAGTAAGCACATTAATGTAATTGGTTTGTTGAAATCAAGTTATATGAAATAATGTTTACCATCGTTGATTTAGAATTTTCCGGAAGGAAGATTTCAAGTTCCAATTGGTAGGGCGAAGAGGTAGTCCATTTTCATGTACCAACTACTTCCGATATGTTACTCCTGATAAGAGCTTCCAATGTTTTTTAAATGGAAGAATATTTTCTGCATCTGAACTCGATTCTGAGCCAGGAGCTTACAAATTTGGATACATTTATATTCAAATTGACATGGATTAAAAAATGAAATTCAATTAGATAATGAAAATGTAAATAAAATCTGAACGTACTGGAGATGAAAAGGGAGAACTCTACAAAGGACTTTGATCAAAAATATGGAATGAGATGGAATTTAAAGAATTGTCCATTTGATATTATTGATATTTTGTTCTTGCATTTGAGAAAAATTAGAAATAAACTTTTGCGTCCATATCTAAAATTAATTTTGAGAACAATATAACTACAATTTGAATTTCAATATAGTTTTCGATAATTTTTTCTAGACTAAGGCAACTTTAAATATGAAATGTATACTATGAACTACTATAATTCATGTGGATGTTTCCTAAATGATGATATGATTTTAATATGTTATTTTATGTCAAAATAAAATTTCAAATAAATCTTAAACCCTACAGGAGCACTTATCAAAGCAAATCGCACCTATCAGTGTAAATCATAGTAACAATAGGGCATTCAAATAATATCCTCACCAGCTTATGGCATTTCAAAAATATAAAATATGTTATCATTTGAGTGCTTTTGTACAAAAACACATGGACGCGTTTGAATAAAAGAAACATTGGTTTTCACTTGTTTTCGATATTTTGAAAATAAAAATGAATTCTACAATGTCTATGCTCTTATAAAAACTATAACATCAATAAATTTAAATAAAACTACCCGATTGCATTAACATCTTAACCATAATGTTTCAAGATGTCAAAAAAAATTATATCTGGTGAGTGCGTTAAAAAAATTGGCACCTAGGGAATATCAATGTACTTTACTTGTAAATGCACCGATGTTATTTACTATCATATTCACAACAATTTGGATTACTTGGAAAAAAAATAAAATGCAAGATTCTCTTTTTCTTTTTGTCCAAATTAATAAATGGATGGCAATTAATTTTTTGAAATCAGATTTCATAAAGTCTTTTATATAGTAAAATGTTATTAACTATTTGATTATTTTTCCCAAAATTTCAAGGGTGTGATTTTCAAGAGAGACATACCAAGAGCATTGAGCAACAACATAATACTTTGGAGCAATGAAACTATTCAGGAGATCAAAGGCTGAAAGGCATGGTGTTTCACTCAAAACCCTGCATAGGAAAATGTTTAAATTTTATTGTTGATTTTACTCTATTTTTCTTTAGAATTTCTATAAGGGTTTAATTAAAAGAGAGATCATTTGCAAGAGAGAAATACTAGGAGCACTGTGGAGCAACAAAATATTTTGGAACCGCAAAAACATTAGGGGTACTTTGACGTCTAAAATGGTCCTCTTAAGAAAATTATAAAATAATAGTGGAAATAATAAAATAAGATTAAATTAAATCATCAAATTTTAAATGTATAAGTAAAAATTATTTTTTCAACTCGTATTTTCAGCTTAGCTCCCTATTAGTTTACTCAAATATCGAGCATAAACAGTCATTAGATGCAGAATTTGAATCCTCATCCAAGGATTACCCATGTTGCACATTTTCAATAGATCCTGCTACAAACCAAACTAGAAAACCTTTTAAACTCAGACAGTGTGGATGAATAATTGAGAGTGTACAAGTCAATAACTCGACAACCAACCATTCACATGGTGCACATTAAAGCATTTGAGCAAAATTTATTTTTAAAAAATACTACCCTAAAGAATCAATTACTCTAAAGAATCAATGACTCTAGATATCCTAGTTCTAGCCTCATATATATATAATATATATAATATAATATATATATTAGATATATATAAATATAATATAAGTTCAAACTTCAATTTTCTAATAGGCTCGTAATTTTAACATTTTCCTAAAATGTTCGTCAAATAACTCTAACATGTTTATTTTAAATTTAGTTGTATTTTACAGTTAAAAATGAGGAAAAAGGGCATACGGGCATCAATTTTAAAACCTACACACAATGATAGCACATCCAAAAAAGAAGAGAAAACAATTTCTTTGTAAATTCTTTAAAAAATTAATATGTTTGAACTATATCTAAGTTTAACTAATATATTTTTTTTAGTGTGTGTCATGAAGAAACAAAAAATGAAGAAGATAGATAATATTATTTCTAATCTAAGTGTAGAAGAGCATAAATTCTTAATAACAAAATTACATAAGGATGGATTAGGTGAATGAAAAAATACTATTCAATATGAGATTTTTGTTTTGTTTTGAATATTCATTAATAATATACTTAAGAATATTAGATAAGATGTTTCAAGGAATATATTAATTCATATATGTTTAATGTTATATAGCGATAAATAATAAAGGAAAATATCAATGCATTCTACGAAAATAAAAGTTGTAGAACATGTAAATGACGATGAATTGGTCCTTAACTCATCTAGAGTGTTGCCAGAGGTTAATGAAAGGGGGGCATTTTATTTTATAATAATACAATGAATCTAATGCAACGAATTTATAGACATTATTTACACTTATAATGCAAAAATGAACCCAATGATTTCGAGAACCAAATTATTTCTAAACTATAGGGAGCATTTACAAACCAATGGTCAATGAGACATGCCAGAATTACAATAGAAAAAACATACAACAACAAAAAAAATCACTCAAAAGGAAATATTATTAATTAAAATGATTTTGTATAATTATGTGTATATATTACTACAAACCATACATTTATTAATATCCATTTTGCTATATTTAGTTTTCATGTATCAATATAAAAATAGTTTATTACTTTTTTCAGGAAGATTATGAAAATCCCAAATGATGAAGGAGTTGATATGTGTACAAGGATATGGTTAAATAAATGGACATACTTGCATCACAGGAGGAGCCATCTCAACAATAACGTGCTTCAAATGTATGTAACCATGACTGAATTTGTACATATAAAAACATAATTCAGCATTAAATATTAATTTTCAAGTATTTTCTTCTATTAAAAAAAACAAAATGGAACCCATTCAATGCCTAAAAGAGGATGACAAGAAAGAAAATGGTTGATATCAAAATTTGTGAGAAATTTTCAATATTTCCTTATAACAGTTCAACGTTTCATTTTCGTATATTTTAAGTTGTTTTACAACAACCATCCTTGAATTTATTCAAATAGGTGATCACATACAAAGAAGAATTATTGGAATAATTAATTGACATTGGGTTAAATATGTGTTTTAAGTATATGTTGGATTATCAAAAAATAATTTTGACTTTTATAAGTATCTATGTTTTTATACTTCTCTGAGCTTATATTAATAGAACAAAAAATTCCTTTATATTGAATCTATGATTTATAACGGGGTTTAAAACATGCAGGGAACAAAGTAGAGAACTATGCCAACAACAGACTTGTTGCAGCAAGGCATGTGACATGGTTTTGAAACCATATCTATAGTTTATAAGTCACTTCTTGCTATGGTACATTTCTATTCGATTTACATTGATGTCTATTGCTTATTTTAATTTTCATTATTCTCACCAATGTAGACACACTTATTACATCTTATTTGTATGTTTGCAAATGGTAGAAGATCAAGAAGACTAAAAAATATTGATTTAATAAACAAAAAATTCATCCAAATAAACGAAGTCATGGAACTCGCTTGAGCACTGACACAGTTTCAAAGAAGATTGATGATCTATTTGGATATCAATGTAACTTGTTGTATTTTTTGAAATAGTTGTTTATGAAAATCAAACATTTTGTTTAATGTAATGGACATATTGTCCCAATTCAAATACTAGGTTTTACCAATAACAATCCCTTTTTGTATGCAAATAGCCTCTTATTCATATATACTAAAATAAACTTTAATTTATTCTATCATGTTTTCCATTGTCACTATGAAATGTTACACCGCTAATTAAATAGATGGATGATTAAATATTATAATGAAGAAATGTAAAAATTGATAATATACAAATTAATTCAAACATCATAGACAAATGCACTAATCAAATTTCAATTTATATGAATATTGTTATAAGATATATGTGATCTTTTTAATGAATTACAGATTTGAAAATTACAATAATTGCACTATCATAGATCGATGTTTCCAGAAAAGAGAAAACCTCATATAAAAAAACTAGTATGTCCATATCATAAACATAGAATTGTGTGTTATGATATATAAAAGCACAATGATGACATATTTTTTGTATGATCAGTTCCTTTTTATGAAACAACAATACCAAGTCATTTAACTCTTTAAGCACCAATATTTTTTGCAATTAACACCCCAATGCATTACAATTCTTAATGCACCAATTCTTTTATAGAACTATCACCCTGGTCCTACAAAATACTATTTCCACCTTTGGTGTTTTGTTAAAGTTAAAAACTCATGTCATTTTATAATTGTAGCACATTGGTGCATTTATACATAAAATACACATCGACACTGGGAGTTCAAATAAAAGCATCGAGTTTGCAAGATTTTTTGCGTGCACCGGTGTCGTTCCTTAAAATGACGGCCCGGGGCAACACAATTGTTCTTTTCATTTAATGTCTTGGTCCTTTAAGTTATGTATACAACCCCGATGCTTTAGATATATGTAGTGCACTAGTGCTACAATTTCCATTAAGCGTAAATCAAATAAAACTTATGCTAAAACCTTCAACAACCCTAATTTTCCCAGATTTTCCCAGATGTGATGAAGCTTCATTATAATTTTTCTTAAAACATCCACTATCACAAACATATAATTTTGCAGATGCTTTTTTGACATCTTTCACCAATTTTATAACACTAAAAACCTCTATTATAACCTCTGCTAGAAGGCATTTTCCTTGTAGTGATCTATATAGGGAGATCGTAAGTTTGAATGTCCAATGTAATATATATATATATATTATATATAGATATATATATATATTATATATATTAAGAATATACTATAATATAATAACAACATAGATCCATCATAACTTTGGATATATTGTGTGTCAAGAGGATTCTAAGGAGTGGACCCCTATTTTTACATGATATATCTTGAGTTAAGATGGATATATCCTAGTATAAATTTAATTTTCATTATAATTATATTAAAACCTTAAAAATATCATTCCACTTAAAAATTTTCTTCAAATCAAATAAGGTCAATGTAACGTTATAATAAAAATAAAAAAACTCAAAGTTAAAATGCATTTGAAACTATATATTGAACCATTTAAATGCTATATTCAACAATAGAATATATCAAGCCCCTAAATTGCCCTCACCACATCAAATATAATGGGTGAACATCATGGGATGAAAAAATAATTATGTTTAACCTTTAAATAGACATCTTCACATGAAGCACCATGGATGAAAACCATGAGTCATCTAATACAATGGGTTTGAAAACTATTTATGGTGAAAATGTGTCCCTTTTGCTTTAAAATAATGCAATATGATTCCCAACTTCTCATGTTTCCATTAAACTAGGGGAATGAAATTCCTTTTAATATACATGATGTGACTATTTAAACCAAAAAATAATATAACATATTGAAATAAGAAGAAATGTGAGATATTTAAATAATACCAACTAACAAAACCATATAAATTAAATGGTATGATATATTTAAATAGTATCAACTAGCACAACCATAAAAATTAAATGGTTGGTAAATGCCTATAGGCATCAATCCACAATAAGAATAAGAAAACACACTTCATTATACATTTCACGTTGCTAAAATTAAAAAAAAAAAATCATGAAAATAACAAAGTTATTCTTATTATTTATTAAATTATATATAAATTAAATATATATACATTTCCAAAAATAGGGAACAAGATTCTTAACCTTGAAACCTACTTTAATATGGAGATTCATAGTCTGTAGGAGTTTTTGTTACAATACCATGGACAACTTGGCTTATCAATAGCACATACCTAAAAAAATTATAACTCATTTTATAGAACACTTATTCATGTAATATTTTGTTTCGTTAATCTATTTAATTAAAAAACAAAAAAGAGATAAATAATAACCTTCAATTTTTATCCACTACCATAAATATTATAAAATAATATATGGAAATTCAACCTCTGCCATCCCATTCAAATCATAAAATTCATAATTCAGAATAAGCACATCTATCACCTTAAATATAATTCAGAATAACTTCAAAATATTATCTAAAAAATTCGTCCTTTGGCTTCGCCACTTAAAAGTACAGTAATAAAAAAAAATACCGTAATAAAAATAACAATGTTTGTTATCATCGAAGGGAAACGTTCTTTTGTCGTCGTTATGAATGTCATTGCTTTTACCATTGTTTATTGCACCGACACACATGTCGATATGTAGATATGAACATCAATCATTGATTCCTAATGAATACAATGCATTGAATTTTTCACATTGAGCGCACGCAAAAGCTTTCCTGTTCTTCGCAAGATATTATCTAATGATCATAAAGTCCAACTTTTTACAATAATATTAATTGTTATTTAATTATAGCATTAATATGTTTTGTAGTTTAGTAAATATACTATTTGATTATATCTAACAACCCTTCATTATAATAATGTAAATTATTTATATATTAATTAATAATACGAAATTTTATAATATGAGATAATGGGATAGAATATGAAATTTATTTTAATATTTTTGAATAAAATATTTTTTTTAATATAAAATAAGAGAATATAGAGTAGTACAGTATCTAAAATGTAAATAAATAATGATTATAATTATTGGTTATATTTTGCTATTCAATTTAGATAAAATGTCTCCATTTTTATAGCTAAATATTTAATAATATATAATTTGTAATATTCAATTTAAATAGTCATGATTCATATTTGATGTTTTGTTCATCTACTTAAATTTTGATTTTGTCATCCTTCATTCTGCAACTATAATCATAGGGGTAATGTTTACTATGTAGACATATTTACAATCTAATATACATCAATTGTATAAACAAAAAATAATATTGTAGTAGTGATTACTTCATAAATAATACACAATTTTTCAAAATTGTGCCTCTCACCATCTCTCAACAAATATTTAGTTGGATACACTTGGTACAAGAACTTGATATGTCATGATAAAGCATAGATATAGTAAATGTTTCTTCTTATTTATTATAAAATAAAGGAAGTAAAAATCCCTAGTTATTTACAAATTGTTTGATTAACCCCAACATATAAGCACAACACATAATTAAGTGTCAAGAGAAAATTCAAATGGATCTTTTTGTACACAAGCACTTATTAGAAAACTTTTATGAGTAACTATAAATTAACTAATAATATATACCATATCAGATATGAAATCTCAACGAAGATGAATTAAATACTCATAAACATTAATATCAAACCTATATTTTTTGTTATGGAGTCTTATGTATTGAACCTTGCACACTTTGTTTTATTTTTTGCAATAACAAAATAATTCTAAACTAATTCTTCGTTCTATAATTACATTCTCTCTATACAAAAAAGTCAATGAATATATGTACATATCTTAATAAAATAAATAAATACTATAATAAAAAGATTAAACATAAACAAAATCATGATATATTACATATATAAAGTATTATATGGCCACATGTAACATTCTACTTAACACACATTCTACGCAAATTACAATTATTATTTATGTATTGATTTACTGCAATAATGGTTTACATATTCTGCATGATTAAGTTTAATGATTCTATATCCTAACACATTAAACCTTGGATTCCCAACCTCGAGAGATGTCGGGAGAAGCTTCTGGATGATTTTGGTTGCTCTCTAATTGTTCATCACTTTATTGGATGGTCGCCCCATTGACTGTCCTCTATGGCTCAACTCGATTGGACATCTAAGAGTGTTTGTCTTAGTTCCTTTCTCCGAGGCATCCTCAAGAAATTTCAGCGTTTCTCTCTTTGTCTTGCAGATCTACCCTGTTTTGGCTCATTGCTTTGGGGTTTCTCTCTAATTCGCTTTTGCCTCATGATCTTCTTGATGATACCTCCCTAGCTCAGTCGTAGTTCCTCCATGGTTGCTTGTTGGATGATTCATTCATCAAGACGACTATGGTGATTATTTCTTGCAAGAATTTCACGCAACACTATCTAGGTAACGAGATGTCTATTTGTTCTTAGTATTTTCGTTTTTGCATCAGAAATTTGATAGCTCCTCTTTTCTAATTAACAGTGCTTCCTATTTTTCTCAGATTTTGTCGAGGGTTTCCAGCAGTAGGCAAATGATCCTTCCGGGTAGAGACCATACCTCATTGTGTCGGTCCACAGATTTGCAGTCTCAAAACCCCATCCAACTCTAGGTAAAGTGAAAGATAATTTGGGAATTTCTTGGTACGCAGGGTTGAGAGTCTTTAAGGGTGTTAATGGCTTAACTTTCGAGTTTGTTGATAATTCCATAAACTGTTTATAGAACTTGTTAGTTTTTTTTCTATACGTATTCGAAATCTAGAGTATATATGGCCAAGGCACTATATTTCATGGCTCTACTGCTAAATTCCTCGTGTTTGTTTAAATTAAGTTTTAGGTATGCAATCCCGAAATTTGTTGGTAGTTTCCCTTGAAATCAAGTTGTGATTTAATTTATGACAATTGTGGATGGATGATTTTGTAAGTTGGCTTCCCTAATTTAATCAAAACTTTGTTATGCCAAACCTTTGTGCCTTGCATGATTGATTATAATCTATTTCTATGAAAATTCTTACTCCACACAGGTCTATGTTTTGGAAAGTTCTTATAAGGTTTTTATTCCGAGCTGGCTTGACTTTCTCTGGTTTATCAAGGAATTAATCAGTTAACCCATATTTAATGTTTTGGTATTTTATGCAATTTTATTATATGTTTTGTTTGTAGCTCCATAATAACTATGCTACGCAGTTGGGGTTTATTGTGCATTAACAAGAGTTGCTTTTATGCTTTTTCCTCTGTTATTGCTACAACATGGACTTGTTAGTCTTCTTTTCATACATAACTGGGTTATATTCTATTTCTCCACGGTAGACTATGCATGGTATTTGTAATAATTTACTTTTCTGCGTTATTTTCTTAGGGTGAATTTATTTCAGGTTTCCTTTGGAATAAAATCATCAAGCTTGATTAGTTGTAGGATTTAATCTACTAGTTCCACTTATTTTTTAATAGCTAAAGGGCATCAAAGTATGGAATCCTACAAAATTAACTTTTCTTGGAATGTTTGCAAAATACTATTTCCTTTCTAGAATTATGACCTCTCTTACCCAGATGGTTTTCTAATAGTTTCATTATTTAGAGGGATTTTTCCTGTTTTTCTAAATTCTATTCATAAGGACTTATATATATATATAATATTTCCCAATCTCTTTTACAATTTTCCCATCGTGTTTTTTTTTTAAAGTTTTGCACAACCTCCTAGTTAGTTAATATTGTAAAATACTTCTAAAGTCAAAATTTGGACCGTAGTGAAATAACTCATCTATTTCTTTCAAACATAATTCAGAGTTTTAGTTTTAATGGTATATTCCATATTTGAAGATATAAATAATTATCTAGTTCTTTAGAATTTAATGTTTATCTCTTCGACCAAGTTTAACTATAAGTTGACAAGTTTCCTCCCAACCATGAGACTCGCTTCCAAGCCAAAATCTCCCCCCTCGAGTTGTTGCTCACATGACAAATGCTATCTTGTAAGACTAACAATCCTATCTTTCACAACTATCTGGTCTTAACCAAACTTAGCTTCCGGACTTATTTGACATACCATCATAAAAACATCTCCTTTACTTCTCCTCTCCTCATCTTAGGTACCAATACCCTCTTGATTTCTTCCCGAAGAATAAATCTTCAAGGAAGTAGTTAGGAATGGGTAATTGCCTATCGTAATTAATTGTCATGTGAGAGTTATAAGATTTGCTATCACTCAAAAATTTCTTTTATGCATAACTCAATCAAAATCTTAAATGTATAAATTTAAATAGTAATATCCAGTTCATTTAAAACTGTAGTGATTAAATACTTACAATGATATGGGACATCACATCTTCCCTCCCTAAGATTAAACGTCGTCCTAATGTTTCTCTACTAAAAAAAAAATTGGAAATGTCTCCTTCATGACCTATCCATCTTCCCAAATGGCCTTCTCTTGCCCAAAGTGCTTCCATTGCACTTTAACCTGGGTGATAACTCATCTCTGCAACATTACTTCTCTTCGATCGAGTATACCCAAGGGGTTGACAAGAAACTCACCTTTTGGTTCAGCCTACACATGATAAAATAAATTTAGTAGCCATTTTCTTTGGTGTTCTATCATGGTAATTATTTATAGTGCTTTATTAATAATATACTTACCCGTATATATTGCCAATTAATTATATGGTTGGAACCATGAATATATTTTTTTTAATACATAGACACGAAAAACATTAATCACATGTATGTGGTTGGGCAAAGAAAGCTAATAAGCCACTGGTCCAATTCAGGTCAGGATTCGGAAAGGACCACAAAATTAGGGTGCTAATTTAGCACACCCACCCCAATGAAGAGTACTATGCTTAGCTTGTATACAAACATAAACATGATCCCCAACTTGAAACTCCCAAAAACTTCTCTTCCGATTAGCAAATTTTTTCTGCCTATCCTTGGCAATCTTTAAATTGGAGCACAGCTTTTAAACCATATCTTCCATCTGTTTTAACATGTTAGGCCCCACCATTAGATTATCCGCCAGTCTGCTCCAACTTAATGGTGTCCTACACCTACATCTGTACAATACTTTGAATGGACTCATTTGCAAGGATTTATGGTAGCTGTTGTTGTAAGAAAACTCCACTAAATCTATGTAATCCTGCCACTTAGAAGGTTGTAGCATTACATAAGTCAGAAGCATGTATTCTACTATCTAATTGACCTGCTCAGTTTGGTCCTCTATTTAATGGTGATAGGTAGTGCTTAATTGGAGTCGGGTGCATAAACCTCCAAATAAGGCTTTCCAAAATGCTTATGTGAATATTACATCACAATTGGAAATTATAACCTTTGGTATTCCGTGTAGTCTAAAAATATTTTGCATAAATATATTAGAAATTTGAACAACCTTAAAAGTAGGCTTTACGGGAATGAAGTGAGCAGACTTCCTCAACCTATCTACTACTACCATTACTGAGCCATTCTTCTTTTTAGACTTAGCTAGTCCTATAGTAAAATCAATGGAAATAGTTTCCCATTTCCTTTCTAGTATGGGTAATGGGTGGAGTAATCCAGCTGGGTGCTTGTGCTCTCCTTTCACTTGTTGGCACTCCAAACAGTGAGTGAAATATTCAGCCACCTCCTATGCACCGGGCCATAAATATTCTTTTTTGAGCACAGTGATTAATTTTTGATATCCAGGATGGCCGACACAAGGAATTTTATGGTATTCGTCTAAAAATAATTGTTTAACATATTTCTAGTTTGGCATATACATTCTTCCTTTGTAAACCAACATTCCTTCTTGATTTACCACATATCCCAATTGTTATTTATCGTTATTTGTAATTTTTGCTTGCTGCCATAACATCTTGTATTCACGATCTTCTATTGCAGCTCCCTTAATCTTTTCTTTAAAAGTGGTATGTATCTTACTATAATACATTTCATAAATATTGTTTAGTTTTCGACTTAAGGCATCGACAACTTGGTTTTCCCTTCCTTTTATGTGTTTGATGTCAAAGTAAAATTGAGTTAGGAAATCGATCCAATGGATTTGTCTAGCAATCATAGTAGGCTGCTTGAAATAGTTAGTCAGACTATGATGATCTGTCATTAATAAAAAATTCTTACCCAACAAATAATGATGCCACATATTTAATTATTGGATTACTACCTTTAGATGTTGTAATTTGATTACTTTTATTCATGCTCCATAAGTTTCCAAGATTTGTAAGCTACGACTCTACCTTATGGCATTAGCATGCCACCTACTCCTTCCTTACTAGCATCTGTACATACAATGTATTCTTTATTTGGATCTACAATACTCAGAATAGTTGCAGTACTAAGTAAGTGCTTCAGTCGGTCAAAACTTCTTTGACAGTCCATGTTCCAAGTGAAGGTTTTTCCTTTCTTTTGCAAAGAGGTAATGGGGTATCTCATCTGGGAAAATCCTTCCACAAACCTCCTATGGTAACCATCCAAACCCATGAATGATCTTATATCAGCTACATTCTTTGGTATAGGCCATTCCATGATGGTTTTGATTTTCTCTAGTTCCACAACTATCCCTTCCTTAGTAATGATATGTCCTAAATATTGAATTTGTTCGTTAAAGAAACCACATTTGTTGTACTTGGTGTACAACTGATGCTCCCTTCGGGTTTCTAGGAAAATTTGTAGATGTTCCTTATGCTCCTCTATATTTTGGGAATAAATAAAGATACCATCAATGAATATTAATACAAACTTGTCCAAATATTGATAAAAAATTGTATTTATTATACACATAAAAGTTGTTGGAGAATTAGTTAATGCAAATGGTAACACAATGAACTTGTGATGCCCATAACAAGTCCTAAAGTTTTTTTTGGTTGTCTTCCTCTTTTATTCTAAATTCATGGTACCTTGAGCGAAGATCAATCCTCGAAAATATAGTTGCTCCCTTTACCTAGCCAAACGATTAATCAATACGAGGAAAAGGGTATTTATTCTTAACGGTAGCTCATTTATCTGTTGATACTCCTCGCACATCTGTAAGGTTTTGTCCTTCTTCTTCATGAAGAGTCGAGGAGCTCCCAAAGGTGAGACACTTGGGCGTATATACCTTTTTATCAAGAATCAACTTAATGTTGAAGTCTATATTCCTCTTTGGAGCTAGTCCCAGAATATCCTCGGGTGATATGTCTGAAAACTCTTGTACCATAGGTATATTTTCTAACGTACAGAATTTTTCTGTTGAATTCATATACCCCACCTTATAGCACAAATTTGGCATCCCTTTCAAATACATTTTTCTAATTGGTATGCTATTATAGGTCCTATTTTTAGTTGCCTTCAAATACCCTGAATTTCTTGTCTCATACCCTCTTCATATATGTAATTAATAATTTTGTATTTACAGTTAATGAGGAACCAATGCTTCTCCAACTAGTCCGTTCCTCTTAGAACATCATATGACCCAAATGGTAAGACATTTAAATCTTAATAATAGGTTGGCCTGCTATCTTCGGAGGGCAATTACTGACTTAAGCTAGCACCCTTCTTTTTTCCCCTATGGTGAGTTCTACTAGCCAAGGGTTTTCAAATTTAACAAATTTTAAATGAAAATGCTCAACCACCTTTACACTTATATAACTCAAAGTAGTTCCTTGATCAATTAAAATAGATACAGTTTGGTCGAAGATATTACCTATGAATTCCACCATTGTTGGTTGGTATTCTGCCTTATGATCTTCGAGGGCAACATTGATTTTAGGAGTATTCCTTGTTACTTCTACCATAGTTAATAATTCTTCAACCTATTCCACTTGATCTCTTCCCTTGTGGTACTGGTAGTTTTTAACATAATGTGGTCCTCCACATCCCAAACATTGCACGAGGAGTCTAGCTGTTGTCTCCACATTTGTTTTCTACATTGTTCGTTCTTTTAGACTCACGTGGAAATTTTAATCTAAGCTCATTTATGTTCATATTTGTCTTTAATTGACCTTTGTGGGGTCCTTTGCTAGTACAGTCTTATTTCCTTTGCTTCCAGAGACAAACTTAATTCCTTTTTTATCCTACTACCTCCTTCCTCCATCTACCTTCGGTCTATTTTGCTGATAAAATAGATGAACTTTTCGTATAACATCATCTATGGTCTTTGGATTATCAAACTCGAGATGTTCTGCATGAATAATGGCAAACTACTAATAAATCTATGTACTTTTTCTTTCTTTTCTTGTATGTAAGGAACCAATCGCAGCAAGGATGTGAATTTTGTTATGAATTCATCTATAAACAACTGACCCCATTGAAGGTCATGAAACTCCTTCGCCTTCTCTTCATAAAATATTCCAGTTAAGTATTTTTCCTTAAAATACCTTTGAAACTTTTCCCAAGTTACACTTTTCTCACTAACTCCATGCACCATCTTCACCTTCTCCCACCACAAGTTTCCCTTCCTTGTAATTGATAAATGCCTAAGCGAGCCTTTAGATTATTATCATATTCATACAACTAGAAATACTTATTCATATTGATAAGCTAAACTTCAACATCTTCCTGTTGTTCACCATAAAAGATGGGAGGTTTGATATTTGGAAAGAACCTTGTAAATCAATTTTCTATCGTTTTTGCTTTTTGCATTCCGATACGTTGTCAGATTCCACTTCTCGATTTTCTTTGCCCCCTTCTGTATCCAGGTTTTCAATTCTAAATTGTTGCTCTTTAGGTAGTTTCCATGTTCGGGATTGGGAATCGGTTGTCGATGATTCTACCTATCACAAAAACTTTTCATAATTTTCTCCTATTCTTGAGTCAGTCTTTCATTACCTGCTGGCAACCAATCGATCCCTTTTTTTAATTCCTACATAGTTTCAAAAATGGTAGTGTTGGTATTGCATGACTCCTCTCCCAATTTCACCCATACCTCAAGATTGGCTTATGGAAAGGATGTTGGTCTGGTTCCTATTACGGGTCTATGTGTTGTAAGCTTAGTCCTCCTCATGCTAGTTGTTTTTCCTTCTCTTTTCTTTTTACTCTTTCTGTCTTTGTGCACATCACAAAAATTGTTATTCTTTTGTTTGAGAGGTCTTAGTTTTGCAACCTGAGCACTCTGATAACACTTGTTACATCTCTTAATAAAAACAATAACTACTACAATACAAAAATTAAACATAAACAAAATATTGGTACATTACATCTATAAAGTATCATGGTTAAGGATATTATATGGCCACATGTAACATTCTTCTTAACGGACATTCTACCCAAATTACAACTATTATTTATGTATCGATTTGCTGTAATAATGGTATACATATTTTGCATGATTAAGTTTAAGGATTCTATACCCTAAGACATTAAACCTTGGATTCCCAAACCCAAGAGATGGCGAGACTAGACTTCTAGATGATTTTGGTTTCTCTCCAGTTGTTCATCAATTTATTGGTATGGTCACACCATTGACGGTCCTCTATGACTCAACCCCATTAGACGGCTAAGAACTTTTTCGTTAATTACTTTGTTTGATGTATCCTAAGGCAATTTCGGTATTTCTCTCTTTGTTTGGCAGAGCTGCCCTGTCCAGCTCATGCCTTTGGGGTTTCTCTCTAGTTCACCTTTGCCTCTTCATGCTATTGATGATACCTCCCTTTCTTAGTCCCAGGTCCTTCATGGATGATTGTTGGGTGACTAGTTCATCAGGACGACTCTCATCCTTATTTCTTTGAAGAATTTCGTGTAGCATACCCATTTAGGTAACAATATGCCTATTTGTTCTTAGTATTTTCATTTTTGCATTAGACATTTGATAAATCCTCATTTCTAATTAATAATGCTTCTTGTTTCTGCTTAGATTTCATAGAGGGCTTCCAGCAACAGGCTAATAATCCTTCTGGGTCAAGACCCTACCTCACTATGTCATTCCGTGGATTTGTAATCTCAAAGCCCCATCCAAATCTGGGAGAAGTGAAAGATAATCTGGGAATTTCATGGTACGCATAGTTCAAAGTTTTTAAGGGTTTTAATGGCTTAACTTACTAGTTTGTGCAGTTTGATGTCTATATGTATTCAAAATATAGACTATAGATGGCAAAGGCACTATATTTTGCAAAAGTGCTCCTAAAGTCGTAGTCTTTGTTTAAGTTAATTTCTGGATATGAAATTCTGAAATGGGTTGTTAGTTTCCCTTGAATTCAAGTTGTAATTTAACTCATGACAGTTGAGGACAAGTGATTTTATAATCCATCATTCCCAATTTAATCAGAACTTTGTTATTCCGAACCTTAGTGCCTTGCATGCCCGATTATGATCTATTTGTGTGAAAATTCACACTCAGCATAGGTCTATTTTTTGGCAAGTTCTTATAAGGTTTTTATTTCGAGTTGGCTCGACCTTCTTTGGTTTATGAAGGCATTAATCATTTAACCCATCTCTAAGATTTTGGTATTTTATGCAAGTTTATTATATGTTTGTTTCCAGTTGCATAGTTACTCTCCTATGCGGTTAGGGTTTACGTGCCTTAACAAGAGTTGTGTTTATGCGTTTTCCTCTGTTATTGCTACAACATGGACATGTTACTCTTATTTTCATACATAACTGGGTTATATTCTATATCTTTGCATTAGACTTCACATGGTATTTGTAATAATTTCCTTTTCTGCCTTATTTTCTTAGGGTGAATTTATTTCACATTTCCTTTTGATTAAACCCTTCAAGCCTGATTGGTTGTAAGATTTAATCTACTGCTTCTGCTTATCTATTAATATATATAGGGCATGAAAGTATGGAACTCTACAATAGTAACTTTCTTTCATTGAATGTCTGTAAAATATTGTTTCCTTTCTAGAATTGTGACTCTTTTACCCAAAAGGATTTCTAATAGTTTCATTATTTACAGGGAGTCTTCTTGTTTTTCTAACTTCCATTCATAAAGGCTTATAGATGTGATATTTCCCACTCTCTTTTACAATTTTCCCACTATTCTTTTCTTTAAATTTTGCACAACCCACTACATAGTTAATATGCTAAAATACTTCTAAAGTCAAAATTTGGATCGTACTGAAATAACTCTTCTATTTCTTTCAAACATAATTCAAAGTTTTAATCTTAGCAGTGTGTTCCATATTTCAAGATATAAATACTTATATGTTTCTATAGAATTTACGGTTGTCCTCTTGGACCAAGTTTCAACTATAAGTTGACAAGTTTCCTCCCAGCCATGCGACTCACTTTTAGGACAAGTCTCCCCCCCGAGTTTTTGCTCACATGATAGATGATTTCTTGTAAGACTAACAATGTTATCTTTCACATCTATCTAGTCTTAACCAGACATAGCTTCTGGACCCATCTGACATATCAGCACAGAAACATCTCCTTTACTTCTCCTCTCCTCATCTTAGGTATCAATACCCTCTTGATTTCGTCCAAGAGAATAAATCTTCGAGGAAGTAGTTACAGATAGGTAACTGCCTATCCTAACTACTTGACATGTGAGAGTTACAATATTGTTATCACTAAAACATTTACTTTATGCATAACTTAATAAAAATCTTAAATGTATAAATATAAATAGTAATATCTAGTTTGTCTAACTATGGTAATAAAATATTTACAATCACTTGAGACATCTTAATATATAGGTTACCTACATGTTTTTATTTTGATGAATCCTTCTTCTATGCAATTATGCTCATATATGTTTACCATCTTATTATATATCTTCTAATATCCATATTTTTATGTTTCATATACTATATCAATTTTAGTTCTGAATTTTATTAGTGTACTTAAAAATTAAAAAAGACAATAAATTTTTTTATTATATTTTATCTTCAAACAAATATAAACCATATATTAATTTTGTTATATTTATCTCATCTTTGTTTTTTTATATGTTTTCATTATTACCAATCTCATAAAAATGTATAAATTAATTCCTAGAATCATTTAACTTGACTTTTCATTGCAGATGGAGAAAACATTTAAATATTATTTATATGGTATTTCTCATATTCTGAGAAAAAAAAAAAATTCACTTTATCTTTCTTTAGTTGGTTAAAAAATCTCTCCCTCAACCACTAATTCCTCATCATTCACTTTACTTATAATTATTTTATAGTGATGATTTGTTATTCTATTATCTCACTCTACACGATATTCAACCGGTATGAGATAATGTCGTATTCAAAACAAAACATCTACGTAATTCATGTCTTTATACATTTCCATAAATATTGTGTAGAACTAGAGCTTTGAATATTCTAGAGAATATTGAAATCATTGTGTTTAATATGAATCACTAGCAATTAAGTAGACCAGACAACTTAGTTGTAGTTGAGTAGGTGTTATTTTCCTTTATAAGGAGGCCTGGTTGTGTATTGTGCAATTAATTTTGAGGATTAGTCTAGATTAATAAAATATTTTGTATTTTGTCTTATTTTGATTCTGGTGGTTTAGCTAAGTAACGGATAATTATTCCATTCAACATTTAAGTTAGCAGCGGATTAGCCTCAACCAAATGTTTAATCAATTAAAGCTGAATCAATTTACTTGATCAACGAACTATGCTCTTGGAAATTTTCATCATTGTGCATTAACGTTTATAGGGAAGGAGTAGCTCCATGGCTTGTAAGGGTCTAGATTTCATTACTACTTTTCTAGCCACTTCTTATCATGACCCTGTGAGAACTTATAAGATATTTTTCCGTTCCTCTTTGCTCTTATCTTATGGTTTTGCCAATGGATATTGTAACAGCACTTCTAGAAACATGTCATAAAGAAAGAACATGGAAGGTTATTTCATTAAGGCGGTTCTATACAGTACGGATCTTAGTTGCACATCGTGGCTAAAATAAGGGGATCAGCCATAGCGATAAATGCTAGATTTGGTCTCACGCTAACCGAACCTTTTTATGCATGCAAATTCTTCTCTTTATCGATTCATTCTTTTCGGGTGGCCTGCATAAATTCAAATGTCTTTTTGCAGTAAAAGTTACACGTCTTTTCTGAACTAGTTGCACATGTTTCCAACCTTCACGCTTCAACTGGTGTTCTGGTGATGCAAGATGATGGGTTGAAATAAAAGAAACGACCGAAATGGGATAGTCAAGTAATACGTGAAATAAACACTTCTTGCCAATTGCCTATGTTATAGAAACACTTCATTACCAAGTGATCTATGGAGTTATGACTTCTTTCATGGTGGGGATAACCCTTATTTCTAGCGCATCTCCTGACAAGTACTTATTGAGAGCTGCTCTCTCGATCCACCTTTCTTCCTTCCGCAGTCAGTCAGCTCGAACTGGGTCAGGGAATGAATGTATTATATAAGATACCAGAGCTTGTGAAAATGCCATCTCAGCTCCTTCTACCGGCCCTACTCAGCCCCCAATGACACTTCTCGGATGAAGGTAAAAGGATACATTAAAATAATGATCTGACTAGGTTCAAGAGTTCAAAGAAGCCATTCGTAGGTCTGACGTTTTCATTGTTATTTAGATAGTTTAGTGCATTTTTTTGTAGTGACGTATTTTAAATCACGAAAAAGTCATTCTATAAACTTTTTGACAAGCTTTATGCTATAGAGTCCTTAATGTAATGTATTTACTAATGTAATATATTTAACCAAGTAGCTTCTTGTGGAGACATAATTGTCTTATATTCTATTATATATATATATATATATATATATATTAAAAAACATAGATATAAATGAATTACATGTTTAAAAGTCTATACTACAACACCGTATCAGAGAGAAATTTTTTTGAATGTTAAGTAAAATTTGCATGCCTCATTTAAAAACAATATTATTATAATAAAAATTAATATTTAGTATTATTAATATATTTATTAGTGTATTTAATGTCTTGATTGAAAAAAGTATACTATCTATTATAATAAAAAAAGAATATCTAGTATTATTATTATATCTATTAGTGTATTTAATGTGTTGATTCAAAAAAAAAACTTTCAGGAAGATAAGAAGGAGCATCTATTAAATTTAACTTTGTTGTTACATTTCAATATCTATTCTAGATGGTTATAAAATTCTTGCAACTCATCCAACTAAAGAAAATGGTAAAAATGAATTTGTAAATTAAATACCAAAGTAATGAATGTCATTTTATGTGGCTTTGTAGAATAAAAAAAATTCAACGTAATGAAGTATGGGCATGTTAAAGATATTTGGCACAAGCTTCAATGAAACTATGAAGGATATGAAAAGGTAAAGAGGCCAACTCTCCAGACTCATAGAATCGTGTTTTAGAATTTGAAGATGAGTAAGAAAAGAAAAAATTGCAAGATCAATGGGATTGTTAATACAATTAGACAAGTTGATGAAAATATTAATGAATCAATAATCAGAAAGTATTGAGTTATCTTCCCTTGATATTCAATGCAAAAGTCTTACTCATTGAAGAAATGAAAGATCTGGAAAATATGACAATTAATGAACTAGGTGGAATCCTAACTACATGTGAAATGAGAATAGAAAAAGAGAAATTAAGATTAAAGGAACCAACCTTCAATGCATGAAAGAAAGAAAAAAAACCAAAGGACTGTCATCATTCCAACTACAAATTAGATCCATAAGAAGCTCAATTTGTGAGAAATCTAAAAAGAGAATCTAGCGATAAAAAGGTAGGAAACACCATTCAAACATTTTAATTGTAGGAAACCAATATGGGAGCTCATAAAATATAGATTTCCTTTTCATCCCAAAGGGAAATTTCTCAACATAGGTGTCAAAGAATTTTATATCATCGAACATAAGCTCCCCATTTGAATCAAACGTTTTTGGAAACTCCTTTTGCTTCTCTTTCTCATATGCTCTAAGTCATTCAGTTGGTGTCATTATTACATGCCTATGGGTTCTCTCTGGTTTATCATTGAAAATGGATGTTTCTCTTTTGAAAGGTTGTTGTTTATGGAGGAATATCATAGAGTTGTCATACATTGGCTTTTGTAGGTCTATAGACCACCTAGCCTTCAAAGAAAGTCCACAACATTTACATCCATGATAGCCTTTTGTTACAAGACCTGAGAAATTATTGTATACATCTTGTAACGTTAGTAACCGTGAAGATCAAAACATTTGTAGTGAATTTAATTAAATATATGTCAAATAATCTTGTTACGTATATAAAAAAATCAATAAAAATGTAATTCACCAAAGAAAACTCCTAAGCCTAGATAATCATGTATGGTGTAAGAAAATATGCCATACAATGTAAAAATCATGTTTGTTAGGATGGGTCTTGATACATTCTACAAATCTATCCCTTCCCATAATTCATTCAATTCATCTAGAATTAGTTGTAAGTAGGCATCCATATTATTCACTTGTCTTCTACCAACGACTATGAGAGCCAAAATAAGATGTTCACTCTTCACAAAAAACAATGGGGGGATATTGGTATTGATCACTACTACAAGAAAAATATAATAGTTGGTGTTTTGGATGGAATATGGGTTTACACCATCCATGTCTATGCAGAGTCATACACCTCGTACTTCATCCTTGAATTTTCTAGTCCATGTATGCTCTATGTGTTTCATGGCTAGTGAATATGTTCGATCTGCATAACACCTCACTCACTTCTCTATGAGGCATGTCATCCATACAATATACCTATTTATTGGCAATGAAAGAGCCTTTCAATCCTTGGGTTGGTATTATAGACCTGTTGCCCAATATCTTATGAGAAGGACCATGTGATTTACCCATTTTATTTTAATTATGATACTTTTCATGCCCACATTTCATACATATCTCTTTGTCTGCATATTTGCCTCTATATATAATACAATCATTCGAGCATGCATGATATGATATGTACTCAACACCCAACATTCTCAACAACTTCATTGCCTCTTCATGGCTACTTGACAATACATTGTCACTTTAAAGAACCTTATCTTTGAATAAATTACAATTGATGGGGAATATAATTGTACAATGTCAATATTTAACATTCGTGCAATAAGCCATTTTTAATGTTTATTGTGTGACAAGATTTCTCAAAATATAAGGGACTTGATCAATCATGCTGGTGAATTACCTTAATATCATTGGAAGACATGTATTCGACATGCCAAACATTCGTTTCAAGTTATACGACAACATCGTAAAATCTTAATAGAAAAATTACAAAAAGGATGAATCAGATGAATGAAAAAATACTATTCATTATGAGTTTTGTTTTTTTGAATTTTCATTAATAATACACTATAATATACTTATGAATACTAGATAATGTGTTTCAAGAAATCTATTAATTCATATATATTTAATGTTATATAGGGATAAATAATGAAGAAAAATATCAATGCATTCTAAGAAAAGAAAAATTATAGAATATGTAAATGGAGATGAATTGGTCCTTAACTCATTTGGAGTGGTGCTAGATGTTAATGAAAGGAGAATTTTATTTTATAAAACTATGAGGGATCTAGTGGAACAAATTTATTCCTAATTAAAATGATTATATATATATATATATATATATATATATTATATATATATATATATATATATATTACTACAAACCATTCATTTATTAATATCCATTTTGTTATATTTAGTTTTCATATATCAATATAAAAATAGTTTATTACTTTTTTCAGGAAGATTATGAAAATCTCAAATGATCAAGCAGTTGATATGTGAAACATTCCAGTAGGAATTTCCAAAAAAGGTACAAGGATATGGTCAAAGAAATGGACATAATTGCATCACAAGAGGAACCATCTCAACAATACTGTGCTTCAAATGTATGTAATCATGTTTGAATTTGTACATATAAAAAAATATTTCACCATTAAATATTAATTTTCTTGTATAAAAGAAGACAAATTAGAACTCATTTAATGCCTAAAACAGGATGACAAGGAAGAAAATGTTTGATACGAAAACTTGAAAGTAATTGTCAATATTTCCTTATAACAACTCAAGGTTTCATTTTTGTATATTTTAAGTCATTGTACAACAACCATACTTGAACGCCTTCAAATAAGTTCTAACATACAAACAATAATTATTGGAAGAATTGATTGACGATGGGTTAAATATGGGTTGTGAGTATACGTTGGAGTACCAAAATTTAATTTTTGAATTTGTAAGTATCTATGTTTTTTTACTTACTTCTCTCAGCTTATAATTAATAGAAGAAAAAATATCCTTTATATTAAATTATCATTTATAATGAGGTTTAAAACATGCAGGAAAGAAAGTATGGAGCTACGCAAACAGAAGACATGTTACAACAAGGCATGAGACATGGTTTTGAAACCCTATCTACAATTTATGGTCACTTCTTACTATGGTACATTGTTATTCGATTTACATTGATGTATATTATTTATTTCAATTTTTATTATTCTCACCAATGTAGTACACTTATTACGCTTTACTTTTATCTTCATAGATGGAAGAATATCAAGAAGACAAAAAAAGGTTAATTCAATCAACAAAAAATCATCCAAAAAACCAAGTCATGGAAGTCGTTTGAGCACTCACAAGAGTTCCAACCAAGAATTATGATCTATTTCAATATGAATGAAATCATTGTCTGTGAAAATCAAACATTTTGTTTGATGTAATGGACATAGTGTCCCAATTGAAATACAAGGGGTTACCAATAACAATCTCATCTTTTATGCAAAGGGCCTCTTATTGATATATAATAAGATAATCTTTAATTTATTCTATCATGTTATCCATTCTCACTATGAAATGTTACACCACTAATTAAATATATGGATGAGTAAATATTATAATGAAGCAAACTGAAAAATTGATAATATCAAATTAATCCAAACATCATATACAAATGCACTAATAAAATTTTAATTTATATGAATATTGTTATAAGATATATGTCATTTTTTCGATGAATTACATATTTAAAAAATTACAATAATTACACTATCATAGCTAGATGTTTCAAAAAAAGAGAAAATATCATACAAAAAAATCGATGCGTAAATATCATAAAAAAGAAATGGTGTGTTATGTTATATAAAAGCACCATGATGACATATTCTTTGTATTCTCAGTTCCTTTTAAGAAAATGACAACACGAGGGCATTTAACTATTCGAGCACCAATATTTTTGTGCAATTAATGCCCTGGTGCATTACAATTCTTAACGCACCAATGGTTTTATATAATTGTGCCCTTGGTCCTACAAAATATTATTTCTAGCTTTGTTGCTTTATTAAAGTTAAAAATACCAGTCCTTTTATAATTGCAGCACATTGGTGCATTTATACGTACAATACGTATTGACACTCGGAGTTCAAATAAAATCGTCGAGTCTACAAGATTTTTTTCCATGCACCGGTTTTTTTCCTTAAAAGAGCGCCCCGGGGTAGCACCATTTTTCTTCACATTCAATGTCTCGATCCTTTCAAATATGTATGCAACCATGGTGCTTCAAATATATGTAGCACACTAGAGCTGCAATTTCCATTAAGCATACATCAAACAAAACTTATGTTGAAATCTCCGACCACCCATAGTTTTTGAGATGTGATGAACTTTCATTATAATTTATGTTAAAACATCCACTATCAAAAGCATAATTCTGCATATTGTTTTTTGATATTTTTTGCCAATTTATAACACTAAAAGCCTCTATTACAACCTCCACATGAAGACATTTTCCTTGTAGTCATTTGATATGAGGGAGAGTTGTAATTTGAATGCCCTCCCAATGTAACTTTTGCTATATTGTGTATATCCATCTTAGCTTCTGATATATTGTGTGTCAAGAGGATTCCAAGGAGTAGTTCCCATTCTTTATAGGATACTTCTTGAGTTAAGATGGATATATGCTAGTATAAATTTAATTTTCATTATACGTACTTAGAAACCTTAAAAATATCAATCATTCCATCTCACATTTTTTGTTAGAGTTAAATAAGTTCAACGTAATATTATAATAAAAACACAAAACTCAAAGCTAAAAAGCATTTCAAACTATATACTGGCCCATTTAATTTTATATTCAACAATATAATATATTAAGCCTCTAAATTGCCCTCATCACATCAAATATAATGGATGAACATCATGGTATGAAAAACTAATTTTATCTAACCTTTAAATAGACTTATTCAGATCAAACACCAGGGATGAAAACCATTAGCCATCTAATACAATGGGTTTGAAAACTATTTATGGTGAAAATGTGTCCCTTTTGCTTGAAAATAGTCTAATATGATTCCCAACTTCTCGTGTTTACATTAAAATAGGGGAATAAAATTCCTTTTAAGATATATGATGTGGCTATGTATACCAAAAAATAATATAACATATTGAAATAAGGAGAAATGTTAGATATTTAAATAATATCAACTAGAAAAACCATATAAATTAAATTGTATGAGATATTTAAATAATATCAACTAGCACAATCATATAAATTAAATGGTTGGTAAAAGCCTATATGCATCAATCCATATTAAACATAAGAAGAATAAGAAGACACGCTTTATTATACATTTCATGTTGCTAAAATTGAAACAATCATGAAAATAATTATATTATTATTATTATTACTAAAATTATATATAAGTTAAATATGTATACATTTCCAAAAATAGGGAACAAGATTCTTAACCATAAAAATTACTTTAATATGGAGGTTCTT